>JAADXF010000066.1:0-54488 GCA_023337575.1 Pythium chondricola
CGCTTCTTGAGGTACATAATCCAGTCCATTTCGCTCGCGGGAAGATGGAACGTGTAAAATTTACACGATCCACAGAATTTGACTTGATTAAAGTATTGATACATTTTCTATTTGCACGGAGGTGATTGCGAAAGGGTTAAAACGATTATTTTGCCCAAGAGCCGACGAAAAAATAATTCGAACTGCTGAGCGATTGGCAACCACTATTGAGCGGGTAATAAGGATAAATACATATATGTATTGCGAATATTAGAATTATAGTATAATATGTTGACTCAGACGGGCACGGGATGTATCAGACTCAGATTCACTAGCGTGTCTGAGTCCGCGTATTGTTGGCGTGCCCTGTCCGAAAGACATAATCGAACAACTCCATCTTGGACGCCACCAACGACTGTGTCGACCGCCTTCTGCTGTCGGCGCCGATGACGCCCGGGGCCGGAGCGACGGATGGTTCTACTCCGTTCGTGGAGTCTTACCGCCGACAGTGGCGTCAGCGCCGCACCGACACCAACCACCCAACGTCAGAGACGCCAACGCCAACACCAACTCCTGCGACGCGCCAACGCCGACGCATGACCGACGACGAAAAGACCGAGAAGCATCGGATGATCGTGCGCCGCGCATACTACCAGAAGAAGGCGCTCAAGGCGGAACTACGCGACGAGATCGCGCGGCTCGAAGCCGCACACCAACAGTTGGTGGAGGAGACCAACCAACTCCAGCCCCACACCGCCGACGCCGACAATCCGGAGAATAGTGACGCAGGGTGCGTCATCACGCCCACCGTCCAGCAGCTCCGCACCAAGTACCGCTCACTCTCGATCGCCAACGAGTCGCTACGAGCACAGCGTTCTGTCCTCGAGGAGCAGCTCCTGCAGCACCAGGTCTTCACCGACAAACGGGCGCAGTACCTGCAGGTCGCGTACCCCTCGTACCCTACCTGCCATACTATAAGTAACCACTTCCACACGGACCCACACGTCATCAGCGTTACGACCGCCGAGTTCCCGGTCTGGTTCAAGCCACTGGATGAAGCGGACTGCTTCTCGGTCATCCGTACGGCTGTACTCGACATTCAGTCACAGATCAGTTCCAACCAACGCTTCCAAACTGTTGGTGCACGGCCTATCATGGGCTGGACCCGCAAGCGCACGTTCGGTGGCACCACCACCAACTTTTCGCTGCTCAAGACCTTCCCAAATCAGTCGGCGCGGACGCTGTGGAACACGACGTGGCGGCTCTACACCGAGTCGCGGCTCTTTGAGCAGCTCTACAGTGGTGCCGTGGACATGCGGTTCCATGTATTACAGCGCGTGAACGACCGCAATGTGCTTTTCTGCCGCACGCTCAAGACGGACAAGTTGGCGATCCGCAACGCCACGTTCTTCCTCTTCTCTCGATTCCAAGTGCAAGCCAAGCGGTACATCTTGTTTCGCTCGATTGGCAACGACAGAGTGCATGCGGCGTACCCTGAGGACGCAGTGATTGGCATGTTTAGTTGGTTCTGCCTCACCGACACCAACGATACCTCGTGCGTGGTCGAGTTTGGCGGCACCGTGCCCAGTGCGTCGGTCGCCGACACCGACTTTTGGATGATGGAGTTCCTCTCGTACATGCTACGGCTCGAGAACCGCACGGTCGGCCCGGCGTTCCAGATCCTCCATTAATATTTTAAATATAAATATTAAATATTAAAAATATAAAAACAAAGGGGGATAAATTAGGAATTAATTGTGGTGGGTCCTCCGACCAATTATAATTACGCGAGCGAGAACATGGGACCGACGACACTGGCCTCCCACCGCAAGCTCAGCAGGAGCACCTCGAGCATCCAGAACTGTGGCGTCGCAGCCGTGGTATCGACACGCCCGCCGAAGGAGAAGTGCGCGTCGTCGCCGACTTGTTCGAATAGAATCCAGCTGAAGACATCGTGCCAGGACTCGTCGTCGCCCTCGGCCACTTCTTTCAGTAGCTTCCGCTGCCGCCGCTGGGCCTCGCTGTCGCACGTGCGGAGCAAGACCACGTACCCTAGCTCGGTGCGGAAACGTGAGCCGAGGAAGATGGACTTGGACACCGTCTTGCCAGTGGGGGTTGGTCGGCCGATGCGACGGTAGTACACCACGTTATCCTCGTCCACGCGGCGGATCAGTCGCAGGTCCATCGACAGGCTGGGTGAATACAGCGCGCCGAGTCTCACCGGGTTGGTCAGTAGCTCCCACGTGGCGATCGACAGGTCGAGTGCGGACCGATTCGAGTACATTTTCTTGACTGAGAACTGGACAAAGCCATCGAGGAGGCGGCGTTTGTCTCGCCAGCCAAATAAACTGACGCCGGTCGTCATGCCTTCATCGCTCTGGATAAACTTCTTGATATCCTCAAACGCCTGCAAGTTGATGTTCATGCACTCCGCGTGCGTGATGTGGAAGTCGAGCGTGTCCACGTGTGGGGACGGGTCCTCAATGGCGTCGTTCTGGGCGTCTTCGATGGACTGGTGCACACGTCGCACGAAATTGGCGTACCGGATCAGTGCCTTCTTGAGCTCATCGTTCTCGTGGCGCAGCGTGTCACGGAGGGTGGAGAGTTGCATGAACACGTGCACGGCTTCGGCCGAGGCGGGCACGTCAGGTGATGACCCACCGATCTCGTGGATATCGGGTACCAAGAACTCGGACGCCACCGACGGCGAGTGCAAACCAGCGGACGCTGGTCCCGAGGGCAGAGGGGACGAAGCACCGGAAGCGAATGCCGCAGCGGACGCAGCCGCGTTGGCCACGAGGGTGGCTTTGTCGGGCTGGCTGGCCAGCGCATCGGCGTACTCCTTCTCCAGCAGCATGACCTGCTCCTTGAGGTTGCGAATGTAGCTCTACAAGTCGGACCAAGTGTCGGAGTTAGGCGGACAGTCCACCGTGGATAGACCACACGATAGATAGACCACGTGATAGACTACACACCCTTTTCTTGTAGTAGCTGCGGCGTACGTGCATGCGCTGACGCTCCTGCTTCTCCTCCTGGGAGAGCGGAGCCACGCGCGGCATTGCGCGCGGGTCGGATGCGTCGGAAGGTGGCGGTGTCTCCATGGTCGACGGCTCGTGGAAGCCAGCGTCCATGGATACCTTAGACTGGAAGTGAGGCGGATAGACGCTGAATGTGTATATATCGCGTGGCGAGATGACGTGCGCGATGAGTTGATCGCCAATACTGTACTGCAGCAACCACCGACCAGCTCCGTGACAGACAATTGGGAACTGGTGATTGCTGCAAAGAGCTCATCCCTTTTGTGGGGGGCACTGAAGTTTATGCTGAGGGCGGAATACCGGTAATTCCTTGACCACGGGATGCGAAACATACTGAGAACTGATATTCCACCTCCACCAGCTGGTTCCGAAACGATATCTCATTGGCGGATCCGACGGATTCATCTATTTTAGCCAATCACAACGAAGCGTTTGGATGGCACCATGTCCACCAGCCCTAACCCGTTGGGGACGAGATGCATTGCTACGCCAGATGAGTCCACACATCACATATGGATAGGGAGCACCAGTGCCAAGCTGCTGGCGAAAAAAAATAAAAATCTTGGCGCCTTTGGTGCTCACTCCTGACATGCGTGTGCCTGGCAACACACACACGCATATATTCTCCTCATGTATGTGCAGTGTTCAGTGGTAGTGTATGTAAGTTATGGATGCACGGCCGGTGCCAGGTGGGTCAGCGTCTCCCATCGTCTCAGGGCCGTCACCAGCCGCACGAGAAGGTGTCGCGTCTCGCTGCTTGACGCCACCGGTCGCCGAACATGGAGACCACAGTGGATCTCCATCTCGCAGCCGTCAAACGATTCGATCTCAGCCAATTGAGGGGCACCTCCCGCTCGCCGAGTTGTCGGTGCTGGGGTCTTTACCTTGCGTCGATGGAAGCTGAGCCTACAGTAGATGTGCCACAACGACCGACAGACACAGCAGGTGAGACCCCCCCACATACACACAATAGACATGTCCATGTCATCGCCTGTTTGCGTGACCGGGTGTTCGCGTCAACACCGCGATGGTCATGCAAGTGGCCAACCAACACTCCTCGTGAGAAGGCAAGGGATCACAACTCACCACGCCACGAGCGCGTCTTCTTCAAGCCACCGCTTCGCTGCTGCTGCTGCTGGTGGTGGTGGTGTGCTGAGTGATGGTCCGTCGATCGACTGCATGGTAATCACCTGTGACTTGTCGGCCAGGATGACGCGCCCACACAGCAGCGACGCCTGCCACGCCCGACTGGTGACGTGGACCACCAGGTGATCGTCGTCGATGCGATGCACGGGCGTGACGCTGCCACCAGCGAAGAGCGCGGCCGTCAACTGGTGCTCACCGGAAGAGAAGCATCGTCGCCACGTCGCCAGACTCAGGTCGTCAGAACACGATACGATCTTGAAGAGACGCATCGCACACGGCGCAGTACCAGTGGTGCAACTTGGACGAGACGACATCCGCCACCCGAACGCCACTTCGTCACCGCCGCCTGATGGTTGGTGCGGACTGGACTTCTCCGTGATCCATCGCGAGAGGATGCGATGCGTATGCGCTCGACACTCGTGCGCAGTCAGCGGTTCGATGGCGAGGGTCTCCTCGGGTAGCACTGGACCGATGTCCACGTGGTTGAGTATCTCGGCGTCTACCAGCCACTGGAGCTTGTCCGTGATCTTGCTGGTACCCAGTAGGCTCTTGTGCAACCGCTCCACCTCATCGCGTAGGTCGGCTTGCGTTCGACACAGGTCTCGATACTTGCACCGCAATGTATCCAAGTGGTCACCACACTGGGAGTGGTGGCGACTCAGAACATCACGATACTCATTCTCCAAGGCTTGGTGGAGCGTCCTCAGTTGAGCCAGCGTACTCTATCGTGTACATCAGTATCATACAGTATAGAGGGAACCACGTGGATCCACGACGAGAGACACGCACCACTTTCTTGTAGTAACATCGCCGATACACCACCCGCTGCTTCTCACGCTTGGCATCAACCGGATCAGGTGACGAGGATCTCGCCTTGCGCTTTAACCCACCGCTGTCGTCTCGATACAACAGTGGTTGCACTGGTAGCGCAGCGCCACTGACCGACGAGCGGTAGCCGCTGTCTATCGACCCCAGTCGATAGATTGGAACTGACGACACCTCGAATCGTGCAGCAGTCGTGGCAGGCTGCTCGATGATCGGTGAGAGGATGTCGATGATCGACATGGAAGGAGGCGATCGACTGCCATGGTTTACAGTCACCTTGGATGGAGGTGGTGGCGGTGCGGCTGCCTGCTGGGATGGTGGCGATCTCGCCTTGCGCTCCTCGTCCGTGTCGCTCTCATCGATACCGCCACCATCGCGATCATTCTCGTCATCATCATCGTCTTCCGGATGCACCACCGCTTTCAACGACTGCTTCTTCACGATGGATCTATATCAAAACACACCAAGCTCTTCAGTAGTGAGAGCTCATCACCAGGCACGAGAACGACAAGCACACACGCTGCATTCAGCAAGAACGCCGGGAAGGCGTGGAATGCCGGCGCTGAGACCACCTCTCCCTTGGCCACGGACGCGAGCCACGGCTCCTCTACGGTCGACAGCGGCGATGTCTGCGCGTGCTGGTACACTGGCTCCTCCTCGTCATTCAGCAGCTCATGAATACGCATCTTTGACTGTCACGGATCACGACGCGATGCCACTCTTGTCACCCAAAGAGTGGGCTGCGCAGCGGGCAATTTCTGCCACTCGCGACGGCGCGAAGGGAGTCACGCGAGCAGTGCGGATCAGGTTTGCTTCAGCTTCCAATGTCAACGACAAGCGGCGCTCTCTTGCTTGCGTGGCTCGCAGTGCACATCGCCCTTGTTGAATCAAAGTCGACCGCGACATTTGCCGACTTGACCAAATTTGACCGTATGTAGTGTAGCCATACCTCTAATAACGCATCCTCAGACTCAGATGAGCGGAAGTGGTCGACACGCCAGGATTCAGAAACCTCTATCAATTTATCATGCGTTACGGCGCGTGTGTTACATGAGATCCCAAGCCATCGCATGGACCCACGGTGACGGCGTGACTGCCATTACGATCCGCGTGAGCAACGTGTGCAACCAGCGACGTGTTGGTGGCCGCTGTGAGCGTCCACGCCGGTCGTACGGTTGCGGAGCCTGTCGTGTGCACTGCGCAACGCGGCGAACTTGCACGCAGGCAGCTGGGCCAACCATCACCAACCGATATGGATACAGTATGGTATGGTGTGGTGAATGCAACGTGCTTCTTCTTGCAGCTGCAAACAGAACTGCAACGCAAGCGTGTATGATCATAGTGTATTACTGTAGTGTAGGGTTTTGTTTGCTACTTGAATGGAGCGTGATGGTATTAATACTTTGCAGAGGATCAGGGGAGAGCACGGGTAGACCGAGCGGGGCTGAAGATCAGCTGCGCCGGTGGGAATAAATAGGGGACACCATTCTGAACAATGCCGCCTCACGCACTGCTCACTCGTCGTCCTCGCGGCCAGGCGTGAATAGAATCATATCCTGATCAGACACACGACCAGCATGTCAGCTTGTGCCTGGGCCACGACTGAAAAAAAAAGAAAACACAACGACGCACCTTGCGGTTGGTATCCAAGAGCACTCGGAGACGGCCCTGGTTCTTCATGTAGTACTCGTCTGCGATTTTGCGAAGGCGTTGGTTCTCATCGCGCAGCACTTCCTTCTCTCTCACGATCTCGATGTACTGGGCTAGCACAGCGGCCGTCGGAGACGGAGTCGCGTCCTCTTGGGCCAGCTGTGTCTCATATTCCTCTAGTACAGAGTGATGGAATTGTTCAAGTTGCTGCACTTGGTCCCGTAATTCATTGATAGTGCTCTGTCGATTCATTTGGCAACGACCGATGAGTAATTCACAAGTGACACCGACTTCAGATCACGCCTAGGACAGGACGTACAATCTTCTTGTAGTAGCATCGCTTGACGATCATGCGCTGCTTTGCTCGCCGGTCCTCCTCCGTGCCGCCAGGGAAGAGCGACCGTGTGCTCCGCCGCCGAGCTGCCCTTGCCGCCTGGCCCGGGGTCCGCGGCTTGCTTGACTTGTCGTGGGCAGGTTCACGCACTGGATTGGTCAGGTTCTCCATAGAGAGATAGGATCGCGACGCCGGTGCTGCACGAGGGTCTGCTTCCACTGGCATCGGCGTGGATGCGAAGCGCAGGTTTCTGTTGGGACAGCTCCAGTCAACTTCATCAATGAATAAATGGTTGCGTCACGATGGCATTTCACGTACTGTAATGTGAGCGCACCCAGCAGCGACGACGCCTCGGTGGCGACGCTGATGTGCGAGCCGTCGTAGTCGTACTTGACATGCGCTTGGTTGTTGTCGGCGCGGTCGTCATCATCATCCGGTGAGAAGTTTTCATCCTCCATGTCATCGCTGGACGTATAGTTGGTCGAGGTCTGCCGTGTGAAGTAGTGCGGCGTCTCGACCGGCTCGGCCTTCATCTGGTAGGCTCCATCTTGCTTCCCTTCGTCGTCCGTGTCCACGTTGAGCAGTGACGCGATCGGGATCATGGCCATCCAGTACTCTGCGTGCGTGCAGTGGAGTTGCGTGCGCGATTGGGAATGAATTGGACAGTGCGAGTTGAATCGGTGTGGTGCCCAGCCCGCAGGTTTCGCAGCGATCGAGTCTTTGAGTGTGCGAGTCCTGGTTTTGCTGGATGGCGTGGGGGCTTGCTCATCAGGCGGATCAAAGTACATACCCGTTCACTCGGTCCGCCCTACGTCACCGTGTCACTCACTGGAGTGCACCTGCGACGGATCGGATCTGTGGTCGCTTGCTTGTCGCCGCGTCGATGCGTCCGTGTGTCACTGGATGCCCCATCTGCCCATGTATGATGGACAGTAGCACTCTCATGTGCACATAGACCATGCGAACGAGCACACGGGTGTACAGTACAGTACAGTACAGTAACCCGATCGAAAACCCTCGCTCGCTGATTGGTTGATTTCACGTGTCAACCAGATGATCGGGACGTTTACGACAATACACAACTCAAGCCAAATCGCGTCGCATGGCCTGTTTATGGGACATCAAATGAGTTACACCCGGAGGGTGTACATGGTTACACCCCCCCACAACACGACGATGCGAATGTGACACGGCCAGGGCACCCATGGAATCTCCAGCAGCGCCCACACACTTTCCGGTGAGTAACGAGGGACTCAACACATTAGAGCCACACGATAACTCGCTCTAGACAATGGCGAACCCACACGAGGTGCGTGGGATCTAGCGTACAATACAGTGCTGGCCGCCGTTTGCCTGACCACACACATGCCGACAGCCCCACGGTCAGTGACCATGCCGCCATGATTTGCTGGATCAGCTTGTTCATGGTGCCGTCCTATTATTAGGTAGAGTAAGGTCGGTGCTGACGTGGGACGCCCTAGTCTGGGCAAATCAGCAACGCGGCTGCGCAGTCACCAGGTTGAGCATTCAACCAACGTCGCTGGTGTGCTTGCGCATGACGACTTCCTGCATGCGATGCCTTTGCATTCGGTTGTGCAATAAAAAGAAGAAAAGAGCTGCCCACGGTGGAACCAAGCCCATCAAAGACATCATTGGCGCGTGCGATAGAGCAGTGACGTCGAATCCCTCGGTGGCTTCTTTGTTGCTGTTGCTTCTGATCCGCGACACCAGGCTCAGTCTGGTGTCGCGGATCAGAAGCAACAGCAACAAAGAAGCCTGAGGCTGCCTGGTGGCTCCTGGCAGGCAACCGACGCCAGCGCCAACTGGTTTCGACTACAATACTCTACAGACGTCTGTCACTTCGACATCAATGAGGCCCGAGAGCACAGACCAGCCTTGCTTTGAGACTCGCACCCGCACTGTTGCAACGACGACCACGATTTGGCAACTCTAGTCACGCAGCGTGTCAAGGTTGCCCGCTTGGCTCGTTTACCCGCTAGGTCTTGCCTGGCGCCACCAGCGATCGCAATCGCGACGACAGGATTCAAGCTCCTCCCATTACCATTGAGCAGGTCAACACGTGTCAACATGAAGCACGCGAGCGATTACGGCACCTGACGAAAGGCCATCATGCACACGAGAGGTCCTCTTTGCCCATGACGAGGTGAGGAGCTCCCAGTGGTCCTCACTCATTGAGTGAGCTCACTTTGTTGAATACACGACAGCATGCCACGCTAGCTAGATGGCCTTGAACACACACTGAGCCTTGAGGCCACTGGATGACTTGATCAGCCAAAGGAATGGCCCCCAAAGGGTCAAGCTGCTGTGTGTTGTTGCTGAGCAAGCGACTTCGAGAGGGATGGAGGAAGGGGAGGAGGGTCCATTTGTGCCGACGACGCGTGCATTCAGCTAATGCAAGCACGTCATGATTCTAAGATGCTCATGAATCTACAAGCAAACCGCCCGTGCGTTCTGGAAGGTCCACACGCTGACTGATACAGTACAGTGGTGTGGACCAGCCAACTGAAGCACCACTGACTCGGAGTGGACGTAGCCGCTCGCCAGTTCGTACCGCTTTACGTCGGTGTGTACAGTACAGTACGAGCTACTGTATGATCTGCTCGTAACCCCTGGTTACTGTACACTGTCACAGGTGTACTGTATACTGGTTTCTATGTGGTCCACACTACAGTGTATACCTCCGGTTCAGTGCTCCCTGGTTCGAATTCAACCAGCTGGCGACGCATCCTCGACAGATTAGCCTCAATTCCTAGTGCTTTACGGCGACATTGTACCTGATATCCCCCCATCTTCCTCAATTTTAAGTCCTATCCACCCTGTTTTAGCGTAAAACAGCGGCCACCCTACTGGACTTGACGCCCATCAGTCCCAGGCAGGGACTACTCCCAGCGCCAGAACCCGCATGAGAAGCTCTGTCGCGCGTGACAGAGTGAGAGTCTGGTCTTGCACCGCTGCTCGCCGCCTCGCAGCGCCTCGATCCCACCACTGCAACAGCCAGCACGTCCTCCCAGCCCCCTCCCTACCTCTTGTCGTTGGCCGCACGCGCCCTCCTCTTCACTTGCGGCCGCGCCGTTCTTATTCAGTACTACCGGTAGTATCAATCGTCCACATCATCTCCGATCGCGCATGGACCCTCGCCGCCAGAACCGCTTCACGCTCGCAGTGGACAATCCACTGTTCACGGAGCCGTTCTGCCCACCGCCGCCGGTCAAGAGCAAGCTGAGCTTCCACGCCGCCAAGCACAAGCTCACGCCGCTGGAGTCCGACGTGGAGATGCTGGACATGAGCGCCGCGCTCGCGCTCGAGATGCCCGACGATCCACTACCAGAGTCCGACTCCGACGATGCGCTCTCGATCGCTGGCAGTGAGGTCACGACCGCCACCGCACCGTCCATCGCGTCCCCGACGCCGTCCACAGCGTCCACAGCGTCTGCCTCCCACTGCAGGACGCAGAAGGCACCCGTGTACCCACCAGAGGTGCTAGCCCACATGCCGCTGCCGCCACGCGCCGAGCATGTGGACCAGCGCGAGCGCAACCGGCTCATCGTCAAGCGCTGTTACTACAAGAAAATCGTACGTCGTCGTCGTGGATGAAATATGCGACGGGTGGTTTTATAATTATGACGCTAACGGTACTACTACGACTTGACCCCAGTCCACCCTGAACGAGCTGCGCGCCGAGCTGGGCCGCGTCGAGACCACGTACCAGTCGCTACTACGCCAGAAGCAGGCCGAGAGTGTACGGCCAACGTCAGCGACAGAGCTGGCGAGGCAAAAGACCCAGGCCGACACGCTCCATGCGGCCTACGTCGAGCTAGCCTTGTTGTTGGATGCCCTCCGCCGGGAGCACGAGGAGCTCCGTCGCGTCGAGACCGAGTACACCAAGATGGAGAAGCAAATGGCGCAGCTCAAGCTGGCCCAGCAAAAGACGATCGACCAGCAGCGCGAGGCACAGGAACAGAAGCGCCGCAATCCGATCGTGGAGCTGGCCCCACTCTCGCCCGCCGACTGCCATGCCATCGCACTCGAGATGTCGGCCAAGATCATGGCGTTCCGTGCAAGCAAAAACATTTTCACGACGGGCGCCAGTATCTTTGGCTGGCGTGATCGCCACCGCGTCCAGAACAACAAGCTCGAGTTCCTACTGGAGAAAGGATTCACCGCGCCGTCCATGGACGACCTGGCCGACCAAGTATGGCAGCTCCTCTCGCACCCGGTGACCCTGGCACAAATGTACTCGCCCCACATGGACGTACTGTACCACGAGGTGCAGCGTGTGGACGACAACAACGTCGTGTTCTACCACACGCTCGAGCGGCGTGACTCGGACGACCGCATCAAAGCGCTGGTGCTCGCCACGCGGTTGTACCTAGGACCGGAACGTGGGTGGCTCATCGGCTTTCGTGGCCTGGATCCGAAGCGATATCTGATCCGCGAGGGCAAGCTGCCGCGGCCACGAGACCGCCGTGGCCGCAACAAGATTGAGCCACAGAAGGAGGATATCTGGATCGACGTGTTCGTCTGGGGGCTCTTTTATCGCGCCCCGGACGGCGTCGGCTGCGTCAACGACTTTGGCGGCCTCGTGGACGGCACGTCGCTCATCTCGGCGAGCTGGTGGATGATCGAGAAGCTCCAGTTTGCGCTGCGGATCGAAAAGACGGTCGTTGGGCCCCCGTTCGTGCTCTCCATGTAGGGACTTGTCAGCCCGTTCACTTATTAATACTTGCTGGATTGCATTGATCGTTTTTTTTTTTGCGCTCACTGTAATACGTATTATAGTATATGCATAGTATGGACAAGTATTCACGAAATTCATTCTTCTTCCAAAAGAAAAAAGAAAAAAAAACCAACAACCAAAAATATACCGATACCATCATACTAGTATTTATTGCCATACAATTATACTTCCTCGACTCCGCACCCCACGTCCTGGGGCGGCGTACGGGTCGACGACGTATGCTCGGCGTCGCTCGGGAGCAGCTTGGGCGGTCCGTACATGGCGCTCTCCCACCGCAGCACGAGGTGGAGCACCTCAATGGTCCAAAAGGGCGTGTTGTGGCCCACCGTCGGCGCCACGCCACCAAAGCGCACGGTGCAGTCCTCCCCGTAGAGCCCGGCGCGGTCGTACCGCACCCAGCAGAACACATCGTGCCACACGATTTGGCTCGCGCAGTCGGCATCCGACGGTAGCAAGAAGCGGTCGTGGTCCTGGAGACGGTCCTGGCCGAGGCCGCGCCATAGCAGGAGTTCACCTGTTTCAGTAGTCACGCGGGACACCACGAACAGGCTCTTCATCAGCGTGTACTCGTTGGTGGCGTCCATCGTGCGGTACTCTTGGAACATGACAACGTTGGCGTCGTCCACCTGCTGCACCAGCACACACTTGCACTCCACCGCGGCCGAGTAGAGCCGCGCGAGCACCACCGGGTCGCTCAGCATGGGCCAACTCGCGCCGCACACGCTCGCGGGCGTCGTGTGGCGGAAGGTCTTGGTCAGTGAGAACTTGAACAGGCCGTCTTCCACCGCGACATGGTCCTGCCAGCCTGCAAAGCCCGGGCCGCGCCGACAGTTGGCGTTGTCGAGCGTGCGTACATCGGCCACGCCACGGTCGCGCACGGCGTAGCACTCGCTGGGCGTGAAGGGCTTGATGTAGTTGGCCTTGGCGAGCAGCGAGGACGCGACGAGCTCTTGCTCGCAGGCAAAGAGTTGGCGGAGGTGGGTCAAGTGGGTCTCCTGCGCCGCAAACAGTTGGCGTAGGTGGTGGTTTTCCTGCTCCAACAACGACTTGGTGGTGCCGACTTGTTGCAGCACGCGATCATTGAGGACGATGGCGCTGCTGGAGGAGGGAGAGGAGGAGGAGGAGGAGAAGGAGAAGGAGGCGACCACGGCGGTCGAGGTTTCGTTCTGCTTGCGCGTCACGAGGTGCTGGAACTGGGACTCGAGCTGCACGACCTCGGAACGCAGTGCATTGAGCTGCGTGAGCTTGCGGTAGTAGTGACGGCGAACTTTTTGTCGGTTTTTATCACGTCGCAGGTCCTCGGCCGAGTCCAACGTTGGGGTTGGCGTTGGCGTTGGCGCCGACGACAGTGAATGGTCGCCGGCGCTTACCGACTTTTCCAGTGTCGGTGGTCGGGCGCGACGCGTCGGCTCGGTGGTCGCGCGTGTCGCGAGTAGTGGCTGCGCGAGGAATCCAGTGAACGAGATGGCGGACGAAGGGAGGGCATTAGCGGAGAACGAGGAGGACGAGGAGGACGAGGACGAAGGCGGCGAGTCTGGGTGGAAGTAGAGCAGCGCGAGGTCGTCGGCGTTGAGCCACGGCGCATACGGGTCGGACGGCGCGGTGTGGTTCATGGGCATCGCAAGTGTCTCCATGGGATGTCTTTCTTGTGTGGGTGCGTTGAATGCTTACTTGCCGCCGTTAGGATTGCTGACCTCGTGGATTGATGGAGGTGTACTGACTGGTGATTGACGTGACGAGGCTGGCTGGTGGGGCGATTGAGCACCACGAGGAAGAACAAGATGTGTTGGCAGGGGTGGAACGTGGCGTGTGGCTTGGTTTGGCGTGCCTGGGGTGACGCCTCCGTCTTCGACGTTGCGCGAGGGGTAGAGGCTGTCACGCAGGACTACTCGCGGTTGCTTCGGGCAGCCCAACTGGCGGCGGTCCCCATCTGGACACATTCCATGGTCGTCGAAATGGAAACCCCCTCTAATACGATACCAAAATGATTGCCTTTTTTATTATCCACTGTATCTATTGAACCTGTACAATTAAATACAGGTGGTCAGTGGGGTTGCTCACACGTCGCAGGTTTCCACTATTAATAGAGGTGACATTCTGACGAGCTCCTGTTGGTCACGCAGTGGCGCGGTTCGTGTGCATGCGTCAGTTGAGCCTGTCAGCTGGTCTTCATGTTGCGAAGGGATACCGTCGCGAGCCGGTGCAATGGGTGGGTGGTTCGCTGCGCGGAAAGCGTCGAACGTGGCGCTGCGTCATGGTGGGTGCTGTGGCCATCTGGGCGCTGTGTACTATTAGTATGGGACGGTGGGTGAACGACGTGGATCCATGATTGGATGGATTGGATGAATGGATGAATGGTTGGAACGTTGCAGCATGCGCTGGCACCCCATCGGTGCGCAGCAATCACGGTGGGCGCGCAGCTTCAACCGACGTTGGAAAGCTTCCATCGGCGACAGGAGCTGGTCAACCCGAAGAGACCGTACATACTGTACCGTTGCGGGTCTGTAGCATGGCAGACGCTTGCGGCGGGCACTGTCTGCAATCCGAGCCATCACTGCATTGCATAGCCATCACGGGGGGATGGGCGCTTCGCTGGTTGATCCTGGTCAACGATCTCAGCGAGCACGTGGTCTCTTGCATCACTGGCAATGGCCACGTGGCGTCCAGCACCGTCACTTTCGTCTGACCACGCGCGCTGGTTCCTCGGACCATCCTTTGGCATTCTGTGCTGGCTGTCGACCTGATGGCAATGATGAACGCACTGCCCCGAAGCTCACGTGTGTTTCCTCCATCACCTCCATGCGATTTCCGCAGACGCCGCTGGGGCCACGCGATGTTGAACCGCTTGATCCGCCGACAAGCATACGTACTGTACGGTCCCCGAGTGCAAGCGTGACGCGACCGCATTTATTAGTGTACCGGTACGAAATGTCTGGCGCAGGTCAACACATTGCGAAATCGAGATGGGCGTCGGCTGGTTCCTCCTCCCTCTACAAGCCTTCACGTTGATAGCACAAGTTGGCAGAGAGCGCTCACATGGCACGGCTCGCACACGCCAACTGTGTGCGTGTGCGTGGATCGTGAAACGCAACGTGCAATACATTCGACACCAGGTTGGTCATTCTTCTCTCACCTTGACACGGGATCCATCTAGTTCGCTTGATTCAGTAGATTCACCACCTCTGTGTATACTGTATACTGCATCTTCGTATACGAAGATGTATACATACAATGTGGGCCTAGCAGTCAGCAGCAGCGACTCGCAAGCATGGTCGCGGGAGCAGGCAGTCCGGTCGCGGTGGATGACCCGGACGCCGACACGGCAGCGGCGCCGCCACTATGCGCGCATTTCGCCGTCGCACTCTCGCAGGAGCAGCTCGCCGACAAGCTGCGGAGGCGGCTCAAGCACCGCGAATACGTCAAGAAATCGTACCAAAAGAAACTGGCACGGTGACCCATCAATGATAATCGAGGCGACCGCGTGGCTGATCATCTCGCATTCCTCCCCACCCCTCTAGACCACCATGCAGACACTCAAGCACGAGCTCGAGGCGCTCAAGCGATAGTACAACGCCATGCTGCCCCTGCAGCAGCAACAACACCAACTTTCCCCTGCCCAGCAGCAGCCCCCGGAGCGGGCCCGCCTGCTGCAAAAGTACGTCCACCTCGCACACGTAAAGGCCGCGTTCCAGCGCGAGAACGCGCAGCTCTACCAGCAAAACGCCGAGGTCATGAAGGTCGAAACCCGCGTCCAGCAGCTCCTTGACGCCGAGCCCGAGGTTGGTGCTGGTTTGGTTTGGTGGTTAACCAATATCTATATTGATTTCCCAAAGTTAACCCATTATAATGGATGGACCTTAGGTCGCCGACCACCAACGCCATTTCCAGTTCACGTCGCTGCCCGAGGCCGCGTACGCACAGCTCATCGCGTCGGCGCGCGACGACATCCTCCAGTTCGCCAACGATGCCCAGAAACTAAGCACCGGGTCGCGGGTCTTTGGCTGGACCGACCAGCGCAAGATCGCCGGCGACGAGCTCAAGTTTGCCCTGGAGAAACACTTCGAGACGCTCTCGGCGCACGACCTCGTGGCGCGCAGCTGGCCCATCTTCTCGTGCCCGCTGCGCTTCGCGCAGATCTACAGTCAAAGCCTCAACATCCACTTCTACCCGCTCCAGCGCATCAACGACGACACCATCCTCTTCTATCGCACCGTGCACGTGGACGGCTCGGACGTACTGGCCAAGACCGTGTTTGTGCTGGCGCGACTACGGATCGACACAGGCTACATCATCCTCTTCAAGTCCATCGACCGCCACGCTCTCGCGTTCACCGCTGCTACCCACCTTCACCACCACCACGACGACCAAGGCCTCAACGACGTCTGGGTCGTCAAGTACTCGTGGATCATCGTCCACGAGCAGGGCGAGCACGCGTGTCTGTTCCACTTTGGCGGCGCCACGCTCACCAACCTGTGGCTCAAAGAGGTGCTCTTCATCGCGCTGCGCTGGGAGACCATGGCCGTCGGGCCCCAGGTTACCCTCGAACTGTAGATGTCTATTTGGTAGTCATCGTATACCTGCTGTCGTGGTCGACGTGTCAATATGAATCGTGTGCGTGCCGGTATTAATAGTAGCAATCGTCTGAGGAGCTCTTTTTCGTTTCTAACCGTTAGAAATTGTTTTCTATTGGATGATATCTGCGACGTGTGAGCGTGTCACAATACAAAGTAGTCTATGGGTTGGCGTTGCAGGGTGGGCTGGTGGTGTCCTTCTGGGCGCTGGTGTTGGTGCGTGCGGCCGCGCTGCCGTTGCTGGGCTGGCGGTTGATCTTGGGGTTGACGGGCACGAACGACGTGCCGAGTGATTGCTCGTTCGGGTCCGGGTTCATGACCACGACGAGCGAACTCTTTTGGCGCGGGATGTCCGCGATGCGGGGCATGGGCGGCGCTGGCGCGGGTGCGACCGACGCAGAGGTAGCCTGTGTATTGTTTGGCGGTGCAGGACCGTGTGGATCAGCGGTGGCAGCTTGCTCACTTGTCTCGATGGTGGAGGCGGGGGCCTGGATCAAGTTGCTGAACCGCCGGCAGCGGAACGTGATCCCGAGTGCCACATAGAGGAAAAAGTTGAGCAACTCGTTGGTGGCGATGGCACTCCATCGCCAACTCTCATTGCGTGCATCGCTGACGACACCGATGATCGCGACCACACAGGACGCGAACATGTAGATACCCAGCAGACCACGGAAGCGGCGGAAGAGAATGTACTTGGTGTACACTGGCGTGCGCGTGGCATCGAGTTGCATTTGCCGTACCATCGCAATCTGGTAGAGCAGCATGTTGAGGTTGAACGCCGAGTTGTACCAGACCATGAACACGACCGAGTTCCACGAGACACCCCAGATGAGGAACACGGTGAGGTGCTTGACCACACTGTTCTTGAGCACCGCGAACGAAATAGCCCAGGCCACGGTCACGAAGCGGATGTACTGGTGCTCGCGTGCGTCGAGGTGTACGCGTGTGATCTTCCAACCCTTGGCGATGAGGATGATGACCTCGGCTGGCACTGCCATCGCGAACACCTGGCTCAGGATCGTGAGATTCACGACGGTCTTGCGTGCCGTGCCCACCAGCAACTCCTCGGTGTACAGCATCACGCACGTCATCACAGTGTACGCACAGAGTACGATGGGCACGTACTTCATCTTGGTCTGCAACTCCACGACCGCCTCGCGAGACGCGCGGATGTGCGTGGACCACACCAGCCACGTGACCGCCCACGCAACAGCCACGCCGAGGTAGAAGTTGGTGAGGAACCGGGACGTCGAGGACAGGCACATCTCGTACTTGGTGCACAGGTTCATCGCTGCGCGGATGTGCATGGCGGGCTGAATCTCCGGAGCGATCTCACACCCTGGGTCTGGTGTGGCATCCAGCCAGTTCTTGGGGCAGAAGAAGCAACCGTTGCCTGCTGCCGTCGGACTCACGCGGCGATTCAGACACGACCGCAGCACGCCCTCGTGGCCACCGACCGTCTCACAGGCGTCGATGAAGAAGTGGCGCTTGCCGTCGCCTGTGTACTGTTGGCCGTCGTCGTGCCACTCCCTCGCCACGATCTTTTGCGATCGGTACACGTACAAGTCGCTGGTGTCGTCACTGAGCGCGTAGGACTCGCATAGGTCGCCCAGTGTCTGATTGGCCATCGCACAGTAGCCTGGGACGGCCGTGGACACGGGTGCACCAATGCCATCGACCGGCAAGGCGGTGAACTTGGCCAACCCGTCCGAGTCACACACAATGAGATGAAGCATCACGCGGCCGCTGTCAGCGTGTGGCGTGTCGACGGTGAGCGTGACAGCCAGGTCGATCTCAAAGTAGCCGCCAGGGTGGATCGCATAGCTGGCCAGATGCACCAGCCGTGCATCGCGGGTCTCGATCTGGACCGAGTAGCTGTACTGGGACCCGGACACCCGCGCAGCCGTGATGAGCCACGTGAGCGCTGCATGCACCCCACGCCACCGCATTGACATCCGTGCTGCTGGTAGTACGGTATGAGTACCTGGGTGGAGGATGGAGTGCCAGCGTCACTGGTACTACTCAGAGATAGACGCGCATCTTGGTCTTATCCATCGTCGAAACGAGCGGGATCGATAGACCGATCGTCACCTTGTTGATCGTCTCCAAGTGTTCCGAAGCGTCTATCTTTAGACCGGTGGTCACCCCCATGGTCGATTCTAATTAAAATACTATTATAATAGTACCCAAACAATGGATTGCGAAGTCGATTCAGAATAATAGATAATACGACTGCAACTGGGACTGGTCTGTATAATATTATGCCGATGGTCCACTTACTATAGCTCTACTGTAGCGACAGACGACGACCAGTGGACGTCTAGTATGGAGGGCGGTGCTCTGCAGATATCATGTGCTGCATCAGTTCCTCCACGCGGTGTGGATGCATACACTCATGAGTACACGTACCGTGGGAAGGCGGGTACGGATAGGACTGCGGCGCCGCTGGAGGCGGGCGATGGAGCTGCGCGATGGTCGGGAGTGGGTGCATGGGATGGTGTGCTTGGTGCATGCCCGGCACAGCATCACCGAGTGCAACGGGCGTCCCGCCCGGGCTCAGCTGGTACGCGCGTGGTGGCGCAGCCGCTGCTCCTCGCGCGTGGTGGCGCTTTTGCACGCGTCGCTTGGACTCGAGCTTGCGCTGGTTCTGGTTGGCTTTGGCACGGTGCTTCTCGCACAGGTTGTGCAGCTCGCCGTTGCGTTTGACTGCGCGCATGTTGAGACACAGTTTGTTGCGGTAGCGACACAGGTTCTCATTCTTTTCCGTCGTGGCAACTGGCGCCGTGACCACCAGGGTACCGGTATGGCTACGTGCAACCACTGGTGGAGTGGACTGGACCTGCAGAGACGGTGGCAGTCCTCGCCGGTTCGTCAGCGAGCTGATGGGCGGTAGCAGTGGCGCTGGCTGGATCGGTTTCAAATCTCGCGGAAGAAGGGGCTGTGGCTGTGCCTCATCCGCCGTGACGACCCGCACTGCGCCGTGCTCGGTTCGAACATACTTGACCCTCGTGGTGGCAAGCGCCGCTTGGGTGGTCTCGACGCGTGGCGATTTCTCGTCGCTACTGCTACTCGTACCGCTGCCTCCTTCCAACGCCGCGGCGCCGTTGAGGAGGTGCTCCATTGTCGTCGTCAGCATGGGGCGGAGCGATGCGGTGGGTTCGATTCTTGGGCACTGCCGTGGTGGCGAGTGGAGCGCCACCGAGGTGGTGGAAGGGGGGGCGGTCGGAGGAGGAGGAGGAGCAGAAGGAGGGTGGGGTGGAGGAGGGACATAACATCCATCCAGCAACTGGCAGTGATTTCTTGACTGATCTGACCTTCGAATCCAGCACCAGGTGGTAGAGGGAAACCTGTTCTTGATGATAGTCAACCTCTGCTGTATGTAGCATAACTTTGGTCTAACCGAGGTTTCTTGTAATCATACATGTCTGGAAACAAAACTGAACAATCAAATATAAGGGGTTTGGTCCAGAGTGTTGGATTCGGGTTGACGGGCGCAACGTTTTGATTGATCTGCACCGTCGTAGAGAGTGTGACTCGCGGGCTAGAGAATGGGTTGTTCACCTGATTTCTTCTTCTGGGAGATGCTGTTCTTGAACTCGACAAGACGATATGTCAGGCAGAAATCGCTAAAACAGTATATAAGTGCAAGAGCTTGAGTTGACGGGTCTATGGTGATCTGTTGCAACGCCCAATCCAATGGCTTAGGTTAGATTGTGTGTGATGGAAGTCCGGCTGTTCTCGTTGTGATATCTCTTACGCCTCTGGTCGGTCGATTAGCCTCCACCACCTGGCCCCAAGCGCATGGCCAGACCTACAGTACACTGTACTTGACCCAAACACGGCGAACACAGCTCATACGCTGCAGTACTATAATAGTACTGGTACACTGCACTGCTGTACAGTGTGGACTGGCGTCGTGCTCAAGCAGCATACAGTGTTCACTGAAACTGTTTGGTTTCATCCTAAGGAGCGGGTGTTTACTGTGGCTCCTGTGCGTACTCTACGATCGATCCCAGCGACATCAACCGTGCCTAGTGTGACGGCTCAAGCCTCCCCGAACTGTGTCTGGGCCTGCACTGCAGGCTGTATGTACGTATGCTGTTCGTGGTTTCATAATATCTGTTTAACCCAGCGTACTGCATGTACATTGCTTCACAGCACTGAATGAGTGGAGTATCGAGAAGACTTTGGTGTATAGTAGTGCTGATACAATCGAGCGTGGATCCTCAACTCATTTTTTTTAAACTCACGAAGCGATTCGATATATCATACTGCACGTCCTACTACACTGTACTGTACATACTGTACGTCATGACCACGTTATGGTGGACGTATCAACCTGCGTGGGTGCACACTCGACTGAAATCTGAATTCTCTCCGCGATTGCCGCTGGCCCTGGGTACACACTCTTGACGGGTTCCTCGCTCTCAAACAACCATCGCAACGCGTAGAGATCTTCGTCTTTGAGCACCATGGGAGTTCGTGATGGCTCAACCGCTGGGAATGACAGTAGCGATGTGTATACTGGTTGTGACAGTGTTGATGTCTGCTGAGCGTAGGTTGGGCTCGCTTTGGACCGCATTTCCATGGGGTTGCCATCACCCGAGTCGTCAGTCGATAGGTTTGGATCGACGAGAGGTGGACGCGGCGACTGTCCTTCGACTTCTCTTCTCTGCACACGCTTGCGCATATCCAATCGCCGCTGATTTCGATTCGCAGCTTCTCGATGCAGTTCACAGAAGGTATGCAGTCCACCGCGATGCTTGAGGGCACGCGGGTTCATACACAGCTTGTTCTTGTACCGACACAGGTTCTCATCCTGCTGGTATCGCACAAGCATCGCCCTGACCGTGGATCGGCGACGGCTTCGTGGCGTTTGCTCCGTTGGAGACACCGGTGCGGCCTCGCATTCATGAGGCATCGCTTCTTGCATCATGGTTCGCGGTGAGAAAATCAAATTATGCGAGCCTCCGGATTCGCGGCCACCCAACTGGATTCAGTTTGCAGAGCCACACTCTGGAAGTGGAACCGATCCTCTGGAAGCGTCGTCGGGCACCCATGCTACGTCCACGGCTGCCTCAACCGACGAGGTGCACATTCCGTGCAACGACAAGCCATTGTGACGAAGTAATCGGTGCAGAGCCCGGGCTCGCGAAGGAATCCAGTGGATTAGGGGACGCGTTATCCAAAGTGAGGAAACGGAAATGGGAGATTTTCCGATCTCACGTGGATGGTGACGATCGCTGCTTTGGTAGGCCTCAAAACTTGAGCTATTAATAACTGCAGTCGAATACAATGTATCTCGGGTTTTCTGACCACGGATGGACCGCACGCTTTCGTTCCTGGTACTGGCCTTCATGTGTTTCATGACCAATCTAGTCCATGTTCAGTCGTCACGAAGGGAAGGGAGTGAAGAGAATTCAGCACACGCGTGCCCGTACAAACACGAGATATTATATCTCTGTCGAATGAATTACTGCTCGTGGTCTAAAATTGTGACATGGGAGGATACGGTAGTTCAAGAACAGCAGATCTTGCGATCTTGTTGAATAGTTCATGGTGTGCTTGCTCCCTATGGCCTCTTCACTTGACCGTCCACTCAGCAAAGTTGACGCTTTAGAATAGCCATACAGTACTCGCCTGCTCTGTGTTTGTAGGTAGTAGAGGCACAAACAGCCATGCCACTCGCCATGGCCCAGTGCGTTGTGCGTTGTGCGAGCGCAAGGAATCCAGGCTGCGGGACCATCCAAAAAGTATACACCCATCGGTTCGAGACAGCGAGTTCGCCAAACTCAGCGCATCCGTGAGACTCCAAGGAAACAGGGAACAAATCAGTGGCCCGTATGATACGGGGCACGGCGTATGACTCTTGTGATGGACGGCAACAGGAACTCTATTATACCATGTACATCCAACAGCGCCACGATCAAAAATTGATTGTGCATCGCAATCGCAGTTTGTGAAGAATGCCCATGCACGGTTCTGAACATATTTGTTCGTCCACACGACAAAGCCGACAGCGACGAGGCAGCGTGAGCTAATGTACACGCGACAAGCCAGACGCTGGATACTGTGGCTCCAGGCGGGCGAAATTTTTGCGTGTTGTCCGTCCTGAGATAATGCCAGCCTCACCAAACGCAGGCCATGAACAGATCGCCGAAGGTCCTTTGGGCAAAAGTTACTGTAACGGCGCCAGCATGGGAGCACTGCACGTCGGTGTTGGCCGAGGTGTTGTTAATACTAGGTCGCGCTGCTACTCGTGCTGAGTGATATGGAACGCGAATATGTACTATTAATAGTAGTGTCGTCAATGCATTGTACTGTAGTTCGAAGTTGGCCAACTCTTACTCAATTCACGGCGTGGTAAACGGGAAGTGCACACTAAATATTGGCAACACCTCACAAGCGGAATGCGCCACCGTCGCTGCCGCTGCTGCTCTCCTTGTTCTCCATGATTGGGTGGCCGAAAAGGGTCACAAGCACGTCAACGTCTTCTTCCAGTAACGCCGTCGGCCGTGCGAGAGGCTCGATGTTGACTTCCGTAGGGACAGTCTGTGCACTGATGAACGGTGGCGGTGTGAACTGGTGTTGCGTGGCTTGGATGGTCTCGTAGAACGTTTGAATCGACTGCTGCTGGCGCCGTTGCGTGCGTTTGCGTTGGTCCAGTTTACGTTGGTTGCGGTTGGCATTGTCGCGATGCTCCTCGCAGAATGTGTGCAATCCACCCGTGCGCTTGTGGGTGCGCGGGTTCATGCACTTCTTGTTGGAGTAGCGGCACCGGAGTTCCTCGTCGATGGTCGGTTCTTGTGGGCCGTGTGCGGTGCGAGGAGAGTCCGACTTCTGAACCACCGACATGGTCACTGTCAAGCCGCTTGTCATCGGTACGATCACGTGTGGCCGCGAGCAAAATGAAATTTGAGGGCCACGAGCAATTCAGCCACGAGCTGCCATCGAGAAATCCACTTGAACATGTCAATTGTCCTCGCCAACGTGCATGCTGTGTGCATCGCTTGGGTATTAGCTTTCGTGCATTTCCACGGCCAAAGGGGACCTGTAAGTGTCAAGAGAGCAAAAAGTATCAAGCAGAGACCCGAAATCCAGTGGTTCTGCTCTCCCCACTTGAGAACCTCTCATAATGGATACCAAGAACTTTCAAGAGCCGCTGACCGAGGCATTGATTCTAGCGACAACCTCTAATACACGATATTCAGTTGAGCTCAGGCATCTCGATGAGTTCTGCTACGCCACCACGACAATTGGACAAAGGTCGCCATTTTTTAGGAGTCGCTGTACGAGATGGTAGTGACTCTCTACCATCTCGTACACAGGATTTCGTCCTGCGTGGTGAGTACCGTAAATTTATTC
Organism: Pythium chondricola; assembly: GCA_023337575.1. Classification (NCBI taxonomy): domain Eukaryota; phylum Oomycota; class Peronosporomycetes; order Pythiales; family Pythiaceae; genus Pythium; species Pythium chondricola. The sequence goes on from JAADXF010000066.1 coordinate 23,668, forward strand.
ACCGCACTGTCCTACGCTGCTCAGTCATACTGCACAACGAACGACGATATGTACCGCGTGAATACAGTACCCACCCCGCATGGACCTGAACGAAATCCACCGCGCCGACGAAAACGACCGCGGAAGTGCAGATCCTCAAGTATGAACGGAAATGTATCTGGCCGTCGTCGCCGGACTCCTGGATTGCTGGCACTGCGTACTGTAAAGGGCCGATGAGAAGCGTGTGCAGGCGTTGTCTCGTCCTGAAGCGGCCATGCTGAGGCATCGCGGCGTCGTCACAAATGCACAGTTTTGCCCTGTTCGGTGCCGTTTCGGGAGGTGGCATCATTTGCGACCTCACATATTTGTGACGCGGCCGCAATTGATGCCTCCTTTTTTTCTTCCCCTGGACGTATTATATTTTAATGTTCCTCCGGATCCGGAGGCCGATCTCCCCCCTCCATCGCCATGTGATTGGCCAAAATCCCGTTCGACCGGCCACCCAATCCAGCCGCAGCTCGTGGTGGAATTGAATTGGTTGGTTTTGCGGGTCATGGCACTGGGAGCCACCGGTTTTGGGCGGCACGGGCCCGCCCGCCCCGGTCGTCCTCTGCCACTTTCGTTTTCCTCTCGAATCGAATCAGCCAGTCAGTATGTCGGAGAAGCAGCACTTGTCGCTCGTGGTGTGTGGCCACGTCGATGCCGGAAAGTCGACCACGACCGGCCACCTCATCTTCAAGCTCGGCGGCATCGGCGAGCGGGAGATGGCCAAGCTCCAGGCCGAGGCAGACGCCAAGGGCAAGTCGTCGTTCGCGTTTGCGTACTACATGGACACGTGCAAGGAGGAGCGCGAGCGTGGTGTGACCATCCAGTGCAACACCAAGGAGTTCTTCACCCCGAACTACCACTACACGATCGTGGATGCGCCTGGCCACAAGGACTACATCAAGAACATGATTACCGGGTCGGGTTGTGCCGATGCGGGTCTGATCCTCGTGCCTGCCGAGAAGGGTGGGTTCGAGGCCGCCATTGCCAAGGCCGACGCGAAGCTCGGTGTGGACGAAGGCCAGACCCGTCAGCACGCGCGTCTCCTCTTCTTGCTCGGCATTGAGCAGATCATTGTCGGTATCAACAAGATGGACTCGTGCGACTGGTCCGAGACCCGGTACAACGAGATCAAGGAGGAGTTTATCAAGATGGTCACCGCCATTGGCTTCAAGCCCAAGAAGGTGCCTGTGATCCCGTACTCGGGCTTCAACGGCGACAACCTTGTCACCAAGTCGGACAAGTGCCCATGGTACAAGGGTTGGAAGGCCAACTTGAACCCCACCACCGTCGTCGAGGGGTTCACCATCCTCGATGCCCTGGACAAGCTCATCATGCCGCCAAAGCGCAACCCAGAGGGCCCATTGCGTCTCCCTGTGTCCAACATTTACAACATCAAGGGCGTGGGGCAGATCATCTGTGGCCGTGTCGAACAGGGTACGGTGCGCCCCGGTGACATTGTCGGCTTCACGCCGTCGGGTCTCCGTGGCAAGAAGGTCTTCCAGATCGAGCAGCACCACAAGCAGCTCGCGTCGGCCGGCCCCGGTGAGAACGTCGGTATGTCGATCAAGGGTATCTCCAAGGACGAGAAGGTGGAGGTCGGCGACGTCATCTACCTCGAGAAGGAGGGTATCTTGAAGCCGGTCAAGTCGTTCACCGCGATGGTGTTTGTGCAGGAGCACCCGGGTGTGCTCAAGCGCGGCTACTGCCCTGTCATCTTCTCGCGTACCGCGCGTGTGGCCTGCCGCATGAGCGAGATCAACTGGAAGATGTCAAAGAAGACGGGCAACGTCAAGGTCGAGAAGCCGGACGAGCTGTCCCAGTTTGAACAGGCCGAGGTCGTGTTCGAGCCCACCGCGCTCCTCTACCTCGACACGTTCGACAACTGCCAGGGCCTCGCCCGTATCGCCGTTATGGACTCGAACCGCCTCAAGATGTTGGGCAAGGTCGTGGCCGTCGAGTACAAGGACTAAGAGACACGTCCGACGGGTCCGACGGGTCGTTGATCGGTCGACCCGGGTGAGATGACCCGGGCGGCGTGGCCACGCACGATCAACGACACGGTTTGCTGTATTTACATTCCGCGCCGTGGCGTGTAGTACACTACGCATCATAGACGAAAGAGCACTTGTAATGCACCGCATCGAATACTGTACCGAGTCCCTTCCACCCACCAACTGGGGTGGTCCGCTTGATGGATGCGCACGTGGCGCCGGTACTATTAATTCAACAGTACTGTAGTAGTACTACGATGGAGTCGTCGGAGCAAGTGCCACGCACAGAACGAGAACCCGACCCCATGGTCCAGAGGAAGCGCTTCCTTCGTTACTAGTACTACTACTGAAGTACTACCATCGAGTGACGACCATCGCCACGCCTCTGACACTCGACTAAACTTTTACTAGTATTGTCGAATTCATCCAGAATGGCCAAATGAATCCCTCCTATTTGGCACTTATAGATTTACACCCTTATTTAATTGCTGTTCTATGACCGCACCCCTATTTAACAAAACATCACTCTTATCTGGGTATCCTCTGTTGGGTTGAAGAGAGAATACGCTCAAGGTCACATAAATAAATAGGGGGTTATCCTGGCAGAATGCCCACATCCGTGTCGGCGCTTTGCTATTTTACGCACTAAATCTGCAGGAATAAGGTGTTTCAGAAGAGTGACACGTCAAGCATATGTTTCGAGCCCCTATTTATTTACCGCTTATTAGGAATCGACCCTGATTAAGGAGTTTACTCGGGGCGGCGCCGAGTCCGTGGGCGACGCAGTGGCCACTGCCAACGAGTACGCTATGGATGCCGTCGCGTCCAAGGCCTCGGATCTCTACGATGACGCCGGCTCGGCGGTCTCCAATACGATCGACAAGCTCAAGAACGAGACCACGAACAGCGCCATCGTGGCCGTCGCCGCGACCACGACGTTCGTCCTGGGCTTCACGATACTCTAAAAACCATCCCTAAAAGCCATCGTAATATCCATTACATGAACGTAAACACCCTTTTGACGCGGGTCATGGTGCTGGCAAGCCTGCCTGAGCGAAGACAAACTGGGAGAACCCGACGGCTGACTGCCACCGCGTGATACCGGACAATAGCTCGACCCGTAGCTGCGCGAGGTAGCTCTCGTCGCCGCTGCAGGAGCTGCCACCAAAGATGACCTCGCACGCGTGGCCCTGCGGCGTGACGCGGTTCTGGAAGTTGTACCACGCGTAAATGTACGAGTAGATGCCACCGATCTCGTGCTCGACAAACTGCTGCCGCGTGGCGTTCGCCGTCACGTTGCCGTGGCCTTGGCGTACCAATGGAAGTGACCGGAAGGTGAGCAGGTACCCGCCATGGATCAGCGCTCTTGCGACCAGCAGCACCGAATGGCGAAGCAGTGCTCCACCGACTGAGATGGCCACGACCCAGCATTCCTCGTTGATCTTCTGTAGCACTTGGAGTCGCTTCGTCAGTGGCTGGATGCTACGGTAGCCGTCCTCGTTCGTGAGCATCTCCCACGTCCTGGACATGAGTTGGTCGGCGCTGACACCTGGGAATGCCTGGCACACTTTAAACCGCAGCAGCGTCTTGTCAATCAGGTACCCACCGCGCCAGCCGACGATGTACTCGACTTGGTGGGTCCAGTCCGTTCGGGAGAGCGCCTCCATCATATCTTTACACGTCTCCTCGACCAGCGCCTTGGCTTCAACAGGTAGCAGTGGCTCCGATAGAAGCAACGACTCGAAGACAGCGATCGGGTCCAAGTGGACCATGCTGCCCGCTCGACTGCGGCGACGGACTAGCATGGGCATCTTGGGCGGCGGCAGCGCGTGGGCGTCTGCCACGCTGTGCGACAGTTTGAACTTGCTCTCGATCGCTGTCATTGTCGAGATCGCCGCCGTCTTGAGTGCCAGTGGCCGCAGTGACGCCTCGAGGGACTGCTTGGCCACTTGGAGCTGCTCGGTCTGCTGGACCAGCGCCACGTACCGCTGCAAGAGGGAGGTCGCCGACGCCGACGCCGACTCCGACGAAGTCAGCGCCACCTGTTGGTGGGTGTCCACCTGCGCGCGGTGCTCTAGCTCGGCCTGGAGACGGTCGTGTTGGGACTGGAGCACGTGCACGTCTTCGCGCAGTCGGCGCACGCGGTCGCGCACGTTGGCGAGGCGTTGGCGTTCTTTCTCGTTCCGTCGGATGCGGCGTTCGTCGGCTGTCAGCGCCATGGCACGCGACGTGCGACCATGCCGACAGTTGGCGTCGTCACTGGAGTTGGCGTCGGCGTTGTTGGAAGAGTCGAGTGTCGGCGTCGGTGACGGCGTTGGCGTGATCTCCACTTTGACGGATGTGGTGAGCATTTGCATGCCACCGTTGCCTTCGTTGACATCGAACGCGGAGCAGGCCATTGCGAACTCCTCCAGCTCGGCATCCAGGTGGTCCAAACTGTCGGCGCCGAGCACCAACTCTGGCAGCGTCAGCTTGACGTCGTGCGCGTCCAGCATGAACGCGGTCGTCGGCGGCGCGTGGTTCATTCTACTTCGGTATATATATTCGAATGGTTTCCAACCAATGTCGCACCTTACGATCCTTCCACGTAGGACTGTGGGCTCCTTCCGCACGCGACAGCGAGATCTCGGTCGCCAGCGTTCGTCGTGATAAATTATTACCCAGTTGACCGATGCGACGTCTATCCACTCTGGGGAAAACCAGCATACATGGTCACTCGCGCGAGGGAACTCATGGATGTAACCAGAGTGATGGTCGGAGGATTTTACCACTTGGTTTGACACCCCACCTTCCAAACCACCCTATTTTGACAAAACGTGCTGGGTTGCCTGGGGGATATGCAACTTGACGTGCGACACCCACGCGCATCATTGACCTCAGGCTTCACGATCCCCATGTTCCGGCAGCCGGCGCTCGCGGGCAGCGCGCTGCAGGGGCTCCATGACGAGCTCGTCGCGTACATGACGCTCTTCTGTTCGCCCCAGGAGCTACTCGCGCTCGCGCAGGTCAACTCGGTCTTCTACGTCTTTGCGCGTGAAGAACCGCTGTGGATGCTCCACTGTCTGCAGCTCCACGGGGGCGACTTCACGTTCTTCCGTTCCTGGCGGCTCACAACGTTCTTCCCTCGCGTCGACACAGTGCCCAAGCACTTCCCCGTCGAGTTCCCCACGCTCCACGTGCGCGATTTTGGCTCCGACTTCCTGTACCGTCGCTGGTGCCGCAGCCACATGAGCCTCGACCAGTTCTTGCCGCCCACAGACGCGCTCGCGCGCCGCATCCACCGCTTCAACGTCGAGGATCTGTCTTATCAGGACTTTTTCGAGTGCGTTTTCTGTCCATTGATGGCTACTTAAATGCTTTATCCGATGGACTAACTAGCTCTACCATACTGTTTCCACGACAGGCAGTTTGCCCGGGTTCCGTTCATTCTCCACAATGCGATCGGCAAGTGGAACGCCAGCAGTCAGTGGAGCGTTCCTCAATTGGCGACGCGCTTCCCCGATGCGCGCCACCGACTAACCCACAACCTGGATACGACCAGCGACAAGGCCACGCAGATGACGTTCGCCGACTACCGCCAGTATCTCGCGCACCAGCACGACGAGACGCCGTTGTACATCTTCGACCCACGCTTTGGCGAGAAAATGCCCGAGTTGCTCAACGACTACAGAGTGGACGATCTCAAAGTGTTCCAGGAAGATCTCGTGCAGCAAGTTTCGCAGTCGTTCGGCGATCCCGTGACCAACGAGATTAAAGACACGATCCCACGTCCGATGCGTTCCGACTTTCGGTGGATCGTGATTGGCCCACAGCGGTCGGGTGCACCATGGCATACTGACCCGGCCCGTACGTCGGCCTGGAACGCGCTTGTTCAAGGCCGCAAGCGCTGGGCACTCTACCCACCTGGGACGCCACCACCAGGCATCTCAGTGGGCAAGAACGCCGCGGGGCGGAACCACGCTCTCGACATGACCTCGCTCGCGTGGTATCTCCACGTGTACCCGACGCTACCCCCGCACCAGCGTCCACTCGAGGTGGTGCAGGAACCTGGGGACGTGATCTACGTGCCCAGCGGTTGGTGGCACCTCGTGCTCAACTTGGATGAGACGGTCGCGGTGACGCAGAACTTCGTGGACTCGCATAATCTGGTCATGTTTGTCAACGACCTGCTGGACGACCAACAAGACGAGGCGCTTCAGATGTTCCAGCACGCTTACAGCAAACACAAGCTCAACCGACCTGAGATCGTTGACGTCTGCCGCGTGCTCCAAATCCCACGCCGACTTGGTTTCCTCAGTGGCGAGATGTACTTGACCACGTTCCGGGACTTGAAGTTGTGGCGCCCACGAATCAAGAAGGTCCTCACTCGCCACAAGCTACCACGCGGAACTTCCCCAACCGTGCGCAATCTCACGGCTCGTGTGAACCCGGCGTTCGCAGTGGATGCTGCACTGTTGGTCAAGTTTTTCAGCGAGCTCAACCAAGACTGGGGTGAGTTTGACTTCACCACCTTCCTGACACCCGAGTTTGATCTCGAGAGTGCTGCCTCACCGAGCAAGAAGCGGAAGACCAGTATCGTCCCAGCGCACGCACTCAAGAAGGCCATGACGCTCCGATTTGCGATGGAGGAGAGCTTTCGCATCGAGCGAGCGACGTATCAAATGCTTATGCGCGTAGAAGATGCTGCCTTGAGGTCGATGGTACCAACCTTCCACGTGGCTGGGCATCTGCTCGACGTTAGTGAAGTGGACGAGAACGATGAAGATGACGAAAGTGGTGGTGGTTTCTGGCGTTGGCCTTACGTTGTCATGGAGTTCAAGCACGGACTGGTTGGTATCTCAAGGCTGGTCAAGCACGGCGGTGGGGCGTCGATGGAAAGCTGGCAACGCCTGTCAGCGTGGGTCAATGGCGAGTTCGTGCCACGGCTTCACGCCGTTGAGATCGACGAGAGGCTCGTGGGGCTTCACGTCCACAGCAAGAAGCACTGGGACTGGTACGAGCACTACCTCTTGCGCCAACGCAAGCGCGCTCTTGCATGTAAGTTCAGTGAGTTGCGTATTGAGAAGGGTGCATCTGATATGGTGTGTGATATTGCAGTTCACTTGAAAGAGGACGCAATACCGCCGCAGTTGATGAATGTGCTCGAGCAGTTCCTACCAGCGGCGACACCGGAAGCCATGTTGACGCTGCTTCCTGCTGCTGGCTCTGCCGCGAGAGCCAAACCCGTTCTACTCCACGGTGACCTCACCGACGAGAACGTCCTGGGTACTGCATCTTCTCTACCATGTGAGGACGTTTCGCCTGAGAAGGAGAACGATACTGACGCCGATGCGCTTGCGTCGTGGCTCGAGACTATCGGCTGCGCGAGCGCCGTGGACAAACTTGTGCACGATGCGCACTTGACGAAGCGAGCGCTCGCACTACTTGGTGATAATCACCTCCGACAGCTGGGCGTACCCCCGGGCATCACGTTTGCGATCCGGGCAGCCCTGGAGAAGGAGCAGCAGCTTGGCTCACATCAGCCGTGGCTTGGACGTACGGATGCCAGTGATAGCGACAGCGACGAGGAGGACGAAGACGAAGATGACGGCATCAACGAATTCCTCGCTTCCCCCGCACAGCTCGAGAGCGCGCGCACATCACGATTGAAACAGTTTTACGGAGAGGTGGAGTGGATACCAGGCCAGGTGATCGACTTCGCCGACGCCAAGACGGGTGATCCACTGTACGATCTCGTCGCCATCTTCTTCTCGGCTCTGGTACGTGCTATCGATGCATGGTGTCGTCATGTGGTCAAAGAACTAAACTTGATGGCATTGCAGCACTGCGACCCCGAGCTGTGGCACGTGGCCATCGCCACGCCGTACTGGCAAAACTACTTGACACAGCAGCAAGCCGCCCTGCAGTGTGACGCACAGACCATCGGGCGGCTTGTTCGTGAGCGGCTCCTGCGCCTGACGCTGCTGCACCCGAGCCGCTCGATCAAGAGCCTCTTTCACTTCTTCCCGCACGCTGTGCCGTTGTCTGTGTGGGACCAAGTCGCGGGCGTCGTGTTTGGCGACCTGTTTGTGCCATCGTCGCACTGAAAGCTCAATCACGACCGACAGCATCGCATCGATGACACAGGATTCCGGGTGATGTGGGTTGCTTGTTAGATAATACAGAGGGACATGGGCTAGGTGGCGACTATCTACTGCAGGGGTCGGTTCGTTAGTACACGGGCTGGACCTGCTTGACGTCGGCCAGCAGCTCCTCGTACGCGTCACCGACGTTGAAACCCGCCTTGTTGGGCGTGATCAGTATGCAACTCGTCGGGCGCTTGGACAGCGCGGACGCGCCCAGATCCACCTGGTGGCATGGACACCCATGCGATCAGCATTTCTTCTATCATGAGGATGAAAATGGACAGGATAGGTAGGAAGGACCCTTACCTTGGACGGCGTGAAGACGTAGGGGATATCGTTCTCCTCGCAGAGCACTGGGATGTGCGAGATGACGTCGATGGGCGAGATGTCGCCGGCGATCACGCAGAGACCCTTCTCGCCCTTGCGGATGGCCTTGACCACCTCCTTGACGCCGCGCTTGATGCCCTTGACCTTGGTGGCCTTCTTCACGACCTTGTACGCGCGCTTGGTGTGCTTCTTGCTGGCCAGCGGCTTGGCGATCACCGACACGTGCTTGACGCGCTCCTCGTACGACGGCCCGCTGCTCTTCTCCGTGTCGCTCATCCTGTCGATCGATCGGGGCTTTGCAATGGCGACGCGATGGCTCCAAGGTTCTGTAGATGGCGATGAGGAAGGAAGAGCTCTCCACCGCCAATGGACCTGCGCCAGCCAATCAAAACACAGCCTTTTGTCCAGCAACATAACATCGCCCACATTCGATCAAGGACAGTACGAATGAAGCTCCTGCAACATAGAAACCCATCGGACTTAGAGCATCTCCACCAGTAACTGGTGACAACTGTTGTCGCTAAACTATCTCGCTAAACCCAGAAAATTGGCGTAAATACAGGTTTTACCGAGACTCGTTCCTATTACCCATCGCACTCTATATCTGATAATTCATATGTTTTCTTCAGAGATTATCAGATATATTCATGTCTCTTGATACAACGCCTGTTTGGCGGGATCTCGCTATATTCCAATATTTTTGGCGAGACATCGTCAAATTTGGCGTGAAAATATAGCGATTTGGCAATAGCGACAACCGGTGCGAACGAAAATTACCTCTTCAAAAATAGTTTCTCGCTAAATTGATATAGCGAGACATATAGCGATAACCGATGGAGATGCTCTTAGTCGGGGACTTGGTTGTCAAATTGACAAGCCAGTCAGTCCCTGTGGAACGGCGGGAAATGCTTTGGTCTCCTCCGGCTGATCAGGTTGACCATCCGCATTGGCGGGCCGCGTCCACGCTCTGACCTCTTTCCTCACAGTCAAGCCGACATCAGCGCCACCGCCGCACGCCAGTCCGAAGGCCCACGCCACCGCCCAATAATTAGTATTACCGGTATTCCCGCCCACAACCAAGCCCACAAACAAAAAACCACGGAAGAACCCAACCACGCAAAGAAAAGAAAGAAGCACAAAAAAAAAGAAAAAGAAAAATCGAAGCCATGCGGTACCTCCCGAGCGACCCCGTCGGTCGCCCACCGCTGGCGCCCGCGTCACCGCCGCCCCTGCTCGCGCCCAGCCACCACCACCATCACCATAACCTCCACGACCACCAGGACACCGTCCCCATGGAGCCGCGTAACCGTACCCCATCGTATCCCCCGCCCATTTGCCGCCGCGACGGGCTCCCGACGCTTGCACTTTCGCCCTCGCAGATCGCGCAGCTCCGCGCCATCGAGACGCGGCTGCTGGAGCAGTACCTCGAGCGCTACGAGGACTTTGTCGCGAACCAGCGCTGTGTGGACCCGCAACAGTGGAAGCCCAGCAAGCACGCGCACGGCGTCAAAGTGTTCAAGCGGCGGTCCGCCTCCAGCAGCAGTACGCCTTCCAGCTGGTACTATACCAATCCGTCCCAGAGCGAGCGCAACGAGCCCATGCTGCTGGCCACCGGTAGCATCGACGGCCGCGTCGAGGACGTGCTCTACGGCGCGCTGTGGGGCTCGCGCGACGAGCGGCTCACCCGCGCCCACTACACCAAGGACGGCGTCGTGGACGCTGCCGTGCTCTGCGCGATCGACAAGGCCAGCGCCATGGACCCCTTCCGCACATTAGCGGTTAAGTGGTCGCGCCAGCGCTCCCTACGCTCCGCCGCCGTCATCAAAGACCGCGACTTGGTCTATTTGGGGGTATGTCTGCACTTGTACTTCGAATTGGCCATGGATATTAATTATGACCAATTAATGGTTTTCGATATCAATTATAATTAGGCCACTGGCGCGATCAAGTCGGCGGGGGGCGAGCGGCTCGGATTCGAGCTGCGGCACTCGCTCACGTTGCCGGCGTTCCCCGCGATGGCGGGCGGCGCGGTCGTGCGCGCCGAGCTCATGGCGTGTAGTTTCTTTCGGCAGTTGCGGGGGGCCCGGGTCGAGGTGTTCCACCAGGCCTCGTTCGACGCCGGCGGCGGCCTGCTCCGCGTGCTGGCCTGGAGCCACGCCGTGGATGCGTTCCTGGGCTACGCGGCGGTCGTGGACTGCGCGCTGACCAAGAAACTCGTGCGCGCCGTCCACTGGGAGGCCGCCCAGGACCCCCGCACCGCCGTCGACAAGCGCACACTCGGCGAGATCGCCACCGACCACAGGCGATGCGGCGTCTGCGCACAGCCCAGCAACGTGCTCCACCGCAAGTGCGCGCTCTGCCACATGGTACGTGACTCGACTTCCTCCGTGCCATGAGCCTACCAGCCTACCAGAGAATGGTGATGTGGTCCACACATGTACTGACTTATGGTATCTACGACCATCCAGTGGATCTGCTCCCACTGCAGTGTCAAGCACGAGATCTTCACGCCGCTGCCGGGGCGTCCGCCCATCGCGCGCTGCTTTTGCCGGCCGTGCCTGGCCAGAGTGGCGCGGGAGGACGCCGCGGCCTTTGTGCTGCGGGACCTCGAGCAGTTCGAACAGCGGACGAGGCCCGAGGTGGTCCCGGACGCGCTCCGCGCGCACAAGCAGCCCATTCCACGACGCGCCTCGGACGTGGCGGACACACAGGCGTTCTTTGCGATCGAGTCCCCTCCGCCGCCGCCTCCGACCGCTCCGCTGCGACGGCGTCAGGGGTCCATCCCGGCGCCAACCGCCCAACAACCTCCTCCTCCTCCTCCTCCGCTTCCAATGCGTACCGCCGCCGCCTCCTCCTCCTCCTCTCGACGCATGAGCGTGCCCTCGGACCGCGACATGCGGTACCCCATTGAGCCAGTGATCAACGACGAGAACATCCGCCACAGCGCCAACCGCAGCCGCCCCTCCGCTGGCATCAGCACGCGCGCCACGCACAACTCCAACAAACAGACTCCGGGCGGAGAGATCCTCCTCCGCTCGGATTCAGGGCAGAAAAAATGGCGACATCGCGAGCGAGAACAGCCACAGATCCCGGACACGGGGCGGCGGATGACCGTCCTAGGGTCCGAGCTGAACCTCCCTCCGCCGCCGCCACCAGGGCTTGACTGGCGGGCGTCGCTCCCTGGCGGACTGGAGCGCCGCCGCCGCGTCACACTACTGGACCCAAAGGACGCCTCACAGCTTCCTCCTCAGCCGTCACGTCGCACTTCCATCCCTCTCGTTCCAGAGACTGGAGGACGTGGTGGAGGAGGAGCAGGAGGTAGAGGAGGAGCAGGAGGTGGAGCTATGCCTTCCGTCCCCCGTCCATCACGCCACCTCCCCCCTCGGCCCAGTACCTCTTCCTCCTCCTCCTCCAATCAGCACGAGATCTACCTTCACAGCCAGTCCCCTCCCGCCCTCGGCCAGGTACCACTGCAGGAGCGACGGCAGTACGTGCTGCTCCCCCAGCCGGATCCCCAAGCGCTCACCTCACGACGCATCGACCAACGCGGCGCCTTTGCTCCGCCACGGCCAGTGCGCAGCGACAAGATCATCCACATCCGCTCGCACACGCGGCCACCGCCGCCGCCACAGTACCCACCACCCCCGCCTCCTCCTCGTCCTTCGTCCTCTCCTCCCCCGCCGCCGCCGCCTTCAATCAAGAGCGATGACGAGCAGTACCGCCGCCAGGTCGCCCGTGACGAGGACGAACTGGCGGTCAACACGCTGCTCGCCGAGCTCTGCGAGATCGCGCGCATGACCAACGACTTTTCCCATATCAAGTCGTCCTCGATGAACGCGAACGCCGCGTCCCCGGCCTCCTCCGCCGCCTCCTCTGGGCGCAGCAACGAGGGGCCACCGCCACTACTCTACATGTGATCATCCGTCACACGTCGCAGATCTGTCACACGTCACATAATGTTTTGATATATTGTTTTTGTTTTTTTGTTGCTCATGGCCTAACACATACTTTTTAGTACTATATGAATACTCGTACCGGTATTCATATTATTAATATCTTCAAGCTATTACTATGGAACGATGGTGGTAGTTGCCGTGGTGCTGCGACGCTGCAGCCGCTGGACGGAGCGCTCTTGACCTGCACGGTCATTTGACCGAGTACGTCGCTGGTGCTTCGCCACGTGGCGCGGAAATCATCCGCCTCGGAGCCTGGGACCTGGAAGCGAGTGCGAACACTGGTGCGCAGCCTCGCCACGAGCCTGCTCTTGATGTAGTCGACCACCAGCGCCAGCAGGAAGCTCACCACAGCACAAGTCACCACGACCACTTTCTGCGACGCGCGTGCCTCTCGGCCTCGTTCCGAGAGCAGCTCGAATGACTCCTCGTTGTCTGCGGTGGGCGAGTGGTTGTGCAGGACAATGAGCGTGACGATCGGCACGAGAAACAGCGCGACGATCGCGAGATTCAGCTGCGCGTGGAGTCCCAGGGTCCATCGATACGACCCTAGGCCGATGCGCGTGGCTATCTGGGCCACCGCGACACACGGGAGACACAGCGCGATCCACACGCTCGCACTGCAGCGCGGTCTGTCCCAGTGCGGGAGATCCACCTGCCATGCACCCTTGGTGAACGCGCCAGGGTCTTCGTGGCGGATGGTGGCAGCGTGGCCGTCGGGGCGGAGCAGGGGATCCGCTACGAGTGTGGACGGCATACTACTGAAGTATCGTGGCGAGTCGGCGAGTGAGATTTTCATCACTACTGAATTGGGTGTGCGGATGCCAGGAGTTGATATTACTGGTTGGGTGCGACAGCTTGGCAATTTTCGGTCTTGTGGACAGGGATAGGAGTACTGCAGGGTACATCCTTCCTCGCAATGCTTGGGGCTCGGCGTCAGCGTCAGTGCAATCTATTATACCGTAGACAACAAGAAGGAAAGCCGAGTTGAGGATATTAATACTCGGGGCGAAGCGTGGCGCTGGGCACGTTGGCCTTGCGACCAGATTCACTGACATAAGATATAGTGACCGCACCACATGATACATTGACATAAGATAATTACACGGAACCAAGAGTGTTGGTCGTCTCATCTGTGACAGGCGCAGGACGGATGGCGGAGCAGAGCTCCCTCTGATTGTGGGAGACACACAGCGTCCCCAGGCTAATACACTGCACTCTAATGTAGACTATGGTACTGTACTGTATGCCTCGCCACTGGCGACGCCAGGGCCTCAGTGAGGCGGTGCATGCGATCTCCTCCAGTGGTTCGTCCACGTGGCTTTGGGCAAGAAAAAAGATCGCCACCGACTCTGTCCGTTGAGACAGACCGTCTTTGATTGCAGGAGCCACGCTAGAGCATGAGGGTAATAACCCAGTAGATGTGTGAGTGGCCCCAGTTCCGGTGTACACACGCGAATCGAGACAAGAGACAGGATGGAGTCACCGCGATTGATCGATTGATTGGCCGGCGCCCTGCCACGACCGCTCCGTACATTCGCTCGCTCTCGCCAATCGGAATCGCATCTTGGCTCTCGTCAGACACACAGGGCCCCCCCACACACACATCGATGCCTGTCTGCATCGCATCCTGCCTGTGCTTCAAATGCGACGCCCCCCTCGCAAGGCGCACTTGCCAGTCCGTCCCATCCTGCAGCATACCATGTCGAGCAGCAAGTGGTTCATGCTCGAGGACGCCACGATCGCATTCAACCTCTTCTACTGCGTCTACGGCATCGGCACGCTGGGCATGCCGGCCAACTTCTCTCGCTCGGGCCAGGGATCGCACTGGTCGCGCTCGCGTTCATGGCGTTCGCCAACGTCTACGCGCCCGCGGTCTGCTCCAAAAATGATACTCGTCGCGCCCAAGTCCGTACGCACGTATGGCGATCTCGGCGGGTTCTGCCTGGGCAAGCCCGGCCCGTACCTCGTCGTGCTCGCGCAGATGGGCGTGTGTCTGCTTGACCCGTGTGCGTTCCTGGTGCTCGGTGGTATTCTTCTGTCAAGCATGTTTCCCGGTGCGTTCTCGTGCTCGCGCTGTCAGGGTACTCAGTGGCCGGTTTGTGGTGTGTCGAGCTCGTAGAAAATTGCGAAGTGAGTATATTAGACCGTTAGGAATCCAAGCTGTGCTGCTACCTGCTTACTAGCTGGCCCTCAAGGGGGCAGCCCCCTTTGTCGTCTCTGCACTGCCGTAATAGAGCACCTCTCGCGATCAGCCCCTCATGTCGGTGACTAGGTCACCGACAACCGCACCATCACCATGGGATCCGCATCTGCGGCCGCTGATCAACTTGAACGCTCGCCTTCTCCACCGGCGACACGACACGCGTCGCCCCAATCATGGGCGTCGCTGCCATCGACGCCGCGCCGTCGATCATACTCTTCATCTCCTTCATATGCATGCAGCATTCGCTGCCTCGACATGCACGTCCCCATGGTGACCAGCACATCACCCACTGCTGATCACCATGGGCTGTTCAGACACGAGTCTGGTAACACGGACGCGGTGGCGCACGACACAGCATCCTTATCGCATCACCACTGCCGCAACACCACTGTGTCGCCACACAAGTTCAACGTAGCTTTTGGAGGTCGACGTCGGTTCACACGTCGCAGATGCTGCCCATTTATACTCAATCACCACACGCTATCCACAATACGATGATATGATTGGCTATAATTCGTTATTTCTCATCGTCACTTTGTCTCATTCTCAGGGGGAAAGCAACAGCAAGAGTTGCCTCGGTATCTTCGCTGTGCTCGCCATGCTGCCGCGCCGCCAGCCCTCCGCCTCCCGTGCGCGCTCACCGCACGCGGCGCCGGGCGTGGTCACTGTCCGCCGCGCCATCATCTGCTCGCTCGCCAGCGTCTTTCTGCTCGGCGCGTACGTCAACTTGACCTTCCTCCGGTCCCATTCTCCCTCCTCTTCCGTCGCCCCCCTCGCCCACAAGCACGCCCACGCCCACGCCAACAAGAACCAACAGCAGCAGCTCGCCAACGCGCTCACGTTCGAGACACGCGCCGTAAAACACGTCGTGTTCACCTCGGGCTGCCGGGAAATCGACGTGGTCCACAGCGACGTGCTCGCCCACAGTCTCCGCGCCACGGGCTTTGCCCACAACGTCTCCCATGTCGTCTACGGCTGCGCCGTGCCCGAGTTCGAGGCCCTCCAGCGCAAGAAGAACCCACACAACCGCGTGGACCATGTGGGCTACCCGGTAGTCAACCCACCATCCCCCACGACGAGGCTCTTTGGCGACGACAAGCTCACCACGACGCTCCACGCTGGTGTGCTGCGCCAGTGGCTCGCACAGGAACTGAACCGCAACCGGCTCCGCGACGACGACTTTATCATGCTCGTGGACAGCGACGCCGTGTTCACCAAGCTGCCCGAGATCTGGAACCTGTACCGCGAGGTCGACGACATCCAGGATCCACGCTGGTTTGGCCAGGATGCTGCGTGGTACTGGCCCAAGCGGTCGCCACTGCCCGACGACGAGCTGCGTGCCGTGCTGCCTGCAGCGTCACCGGCATTGGAGATCACCGAGTGGCGGGAGTACGCCGTGACGGCGCCCTACGTCGTGGAAGTTGCGCTGCTGCGCGAGGTGTTGCCCACGGTCGAGCACATGTGGCACAAGCTGTCGCATACCAAGAAGCACCTGGCGTTCGCGCTCGCGGCGGCACACCACGGCGTGCCGTTTGGCATCTCGGGCGCGCTCAGCGTCCACGACTACCCGTCCCGGTACGAGAACTGGGACTTTGTCGACGATATCAAGTACAACCCGTGCAACGAGACCCCGCGCGCGGAAGACCTGGGCTTGCTGTCGTTCCCGATCTCGCTCCGCGCCGAGAATTTTACGCTACAGACCTGGATTGATGGCCGCGAGTGGAGTATGTTCCATGCGCAGCTGCCCACGGACCTGCTCCACTGTGACGCGTGGCTGCTCAAGGAACCCAGTGGGTACCTGTGGCACCTGGCCAGCACCACCAAGGGCTACGAGCGCGTGCCGACGATCCTGCGCCGCCGCCATACGATGAGCGTGTGTCTCGCCGTGCGTGCATACAACCAAGCGCTGATCGGGTACAAGAAGGCGCTGTGTCCGCGTGGCTACAACGTGAACAAGCAGATCCCGATGGAGTTCCAAGGCACGACGTGGTCGACAGCGCTTGCATACGGAGGTGTACAGACGGGAGCGACCGTGGTGGAGTATGGCAACAGCGCCAAGCTGCCCACGAGCCAACAGATCACGGGGACGCTCCACGCCGGTCAGGCACGCAGCGACGACGTGCACGTTGTGTACGTTACAGGATGCTCGGCCGAGCACCAGTGGCAGAGCGATCTGCTAGCACAGAGCTTTGTTGATGCCAAGCAGCGCGGTCGGCTCACACGCGTGGTCACTGGCTGCAGTGACGAGCAGCTCACAGACGTGCTCAAGCGATCGAGATTGTACCCGCACCTGTCGCTGTTCGCCACGAAGAGCTACGCGACCAAGCCGACCGAAGACACCAAACCGAGCGATGTCTACGAAGGATACAACAAGCCGTTCGGACTGCGCGACTGGCTCCGCGGTGCGAACCCACCCGTCCTGGAGACGGCGGTGGTGATCGTGAACGGCGATTTCGTGTTGTCCACGCCGTTGACGTTCAACTCTGGCCACCGCGTCACCACCGCCAAGGACGCCGACTCGAAAAACTACAAGCAGCACTCGCATGTGATCGAAGGCTTCCGCGTGTACAAGCCATTCTTCGTGTACCAAGGCGAGCGGGAGGTGAGCCAGGTGACGGACGCGGTGGTGAGTGGGGTCGGCATCGCGCAGCGGTGGCGCGGGTCGGTAGGACTGGAGGCGATGGTGAGCACGATCTGTCCAGGCTGCCCGACTGTGACTGCCCAGGAGGTCCACGAGTCCTACTCGCCGGGCACGCCGACCGTGTTGACGCGACAGGACCTGGCCAAGCTGATCGACGACTACTGCGCGATGACGGTGACCACGCGGCGTATGGATCCTACGTCGTCGATCGCGGAGAACGTCGGCCTCACCGTGGCCGCGATCAAGCACCAAGTCAAGTTCAACGCGTTCGACAACATCGTCATCACTGGAGACCGTCCTGGCGACAAGGCGAGTGGCGACTTTTGGGGCTTCCTCCAGTTCACCGAGAAGAACCCTTGCGACGAAGCAACCGATGAGCCAATGCTGCTGCTCGATGGACCGCGAATGCTGGCCGGCGCGGGCGTGTACAAGGCCAAGGACGACAAGTCGGGCGTCGCGTGGGTCTACGACCAGGCGCTTGTGCCAAGTAATGTGTTTTCATGCGACGCGTGGCTGCTGGCGACGCCACCGAAGACCCTTTGGCTCGACGCCAGGAAGGACCGCAACAAGGAGGCGATGCGCCAGGTGTACGGCGTGTGCACCAGCCTCAAGCTGCTGAACCGCGCCGTGGTCGCGCACCGCGAGCGCGCGTGCGTCGACGGATTTAACCACCAGAAGAAGCTCCGACTCGTGGCGCCGCGTCCTCAGAGCCACCTCAAAGTCGGCGCCGTGGACTCGCGGTGGGACCAAGCGATGGCCGTCTGAGCGCGCGCTCTCACCTCTCTTTTCTCTCTCTCTAGACACCTTCCCCAGAACAAGGCGATGCACAACCTCGAAATGGTATTCACTCACGAACGGCTCACGACACTCAGGTCCATCCATCCATTTATCCATCGATCTACCTGTCTCTCTATCTGGCTAACGGTCTACCTAGGCTATACGGCGAAGTGGGTGCTGGCGACGAGGTCTCATAGATCGCCGTGGATCTCGTCACTTGTGGGCGTGAGAAAGTCACTGGGGCATTGCTTCCTCGCCGTCGGGTCGTGACGGCTGCTTGGGGTCCGCGACCACCGACCAGTGTTGCCTGGCCTCCAGTACAGTCCTGAGCTGCTGGTTCTCGGCCGCGAGTGCCTGGGCCACGCGCTGGAGCCGTTGCAGGTGGCGGAAGAGTTTGATGGTGGCGGCGGACGGCGCCCAGCGTCCTCCAGCCCTGGCCACCGCCTTGGCCGCCCGCTGCTCCTCGACGCCGTCCAGCTCTCGCTCCAGCAGCTGCACCTGCCGCGTGAGTGCCGTGCGCGTCCGCCAGTCGCTGCGGCGTCGGTCCGTGCGCTGGTTGTCACGGTCTTCTGCGTCGCTGGCCGATCCGTCCTCCTCCTCCTCCTTGTCCTCCGGTATTATTAATACGCGGCCGTCCGCTGGGTCGTGCTGGTTTCGCTCTTGTCGGTCTACATACGACGTGCGTGGCCGTCGCGGTGTGTGGAGTAGCTGCGTGAGCACCGAGATGTCCTCGACGGCCCACTTGTGCTGGGCTCCTGAATTGTGGACGGGCGACGGCGGCGCGGCCGGGTCCATCCCCACTCGCTCGTTGTCGTCGCGGTTTCCACAATGGCGTTGGATTGAGGTGGCCAATGACCCCACCGAGACAGCAGGCTTTGGAGGCGTCCGCTTGGCGTGTCGCCGGCTGGCAGAGGCCGCCACGAGTGACAAGTGCGCTGCTGGGGCGTGGGGCCCAGGTGGTGGGTATACAAAGACCAAGTCAACTCAGCAATGCGAAGATCGCCCATGTGATGGGGCAACGTGTCCCATCAACCCCCACATATTAAACAGCAACACGAGCAGAGCGCAACCCGGGACATGGCCACCGGGTGCGACACTGACACGATGGCACAGGAGATCAAGTCCAACAGGACATACGGTTTTAAGAGGACATATCATCGTCGGTGTCGTCGTTTTTAATAGAGACATGGCTACATTCCAGAGCAAGGTCTCAGGTACCCACCCACCAGGTATTAATACCGGTACGTAGTACAGGTCCTGCGGCCTTGCCGCGTCAGTTCTCCTAAAAATACGGTAGTGGGTCTCTCTCCCTACAGCGCATACAGCACGCCACAGTGTGTCTATTGAACACGACGCTTTCGATCGTTCCCATGTCATACTACGACGACGGAGGCAGCAGCGACGTCGCGACGACGATGGATTCCCAGCGCACGGCCAAGAACACGAGCTCGGCGAGCCACGATCGCGCGAGCGTCTCGGAAAAGTACGACAGCGAGCCGCCAAACACGACGGCGGTCACGTCGCCCCTCCCATCTTCAAAATGGAACCAGTAGAAGATATCGCACCACATCTCGCTCTCGGCCAGGCCCATCTTGAACGCCGGCACGTCGATCGTCTTCATCCCGACCACCCACGTGCTGTCATCGCATACACTCGGCCTGGCCCGTGCCAGCATATACGTGGTCCGCAGTGCGCGTAGCCGCTCGTCATCAAACTGGCGGTCGCGCGTGATCCGGTCAATCACCACGGCGTCCTCGTTCACGCGCTGCACCTCTCTCAGCTCGATCTCGAGCCCAGCGGGCAGCACACGTCGCAGGGAATCCATGTCACGCAGCAATCGCCAGGTGGCATTCGCCAGGAACCGCGCCGAGTGATGTGCAAACGACTTCTTGATCGAGAACCGCACCGTCGCACCGGTTCGGCACCGGAAATCGCTCCAGCCAAACACACGCGCCCCCGTGAACCGCTGCATCTGGTCGCTCTCCACTCGCGCCGAGCCGATTTGGGTCACCATGCGCTCGGCAAAGGCCACGGCAACTTCATGGCGCAGTGGAGACACCGGTAGGCTGCATGGCGCCTCCGCGTCTTCGTGCACCGTGCCGTGGTTGACCATCGCGTCCAGTAGGTTCTGCACCGCACTGCGAAAGAGGTCTCGCGCCAATAGATCCAGCGTCATGGCGCGATTCTCGTGCCGCAGTCGCTCGATTTGCTGAAGCACACCGAGGTATTGCTTCTGTGTATGATCCTGCAACGTGGTGGTGGTGGGGAAGGGGGGGAGATGGCCGCGAGCGACGTTCTCGGCGTTCGATTGGAGCCGCATTCGCCCCGGGAATCGCACCTCCAGGCGCCGTTTCTCCAACTCCAGCTGCGCGACTTGCTGGTGCATTGCCTCCATCGTGTCCTGCGCCACAGGCGATTGATTGGTTCAGCGCGGTTGGAACAACACATCCCAACAAGCCTCGTACTTTCTTGAGCTGGCTGCGCTTGCGGTCACGCGCATTGCGGCGCTCCTTGCGTAGCAGCACTCGCTCCAGGTCGTCCCCTGTATCGTCGCTGGTGTGCTCCGCGTCCCTGCACCCGCGCTGCGCGGTCTCGGCGTTCACCGCCATGGCCACGGCGTCGAGGACGTCGTAATACAGTAGTAACGTTAGCTACGGTATGGTATTAATACTTGAGGTCTCTCGCTGTTGTTGCATTGGAAGAAAAGATGCGATCTGATTGGCTGAAAGGTTTGGGTTCATATCGTGATGAATGATTGGCTGAAATTAGACCATCGGAATGTTGGTGGACAACTAGTAATCAAAGGCAGGCAACGAGGACGAAGATCATGCTCGGACCACAGTGCGATCCCATTTTTGAGCAAGCGCGACGGCTCCGGTGATGACATGATGATGTGTTGGTGTGTGCAACAGCGGCACAGGGAGCTCGATGATCGCGATACATGTAGTGTACTGTGTACGGTACACAGTGTACCGGTACAGTACTGCCACCGTGTTGATTCTGCCATCGCTGGCAGCCTGACCACCTGCTCCGAGCAGGTGGTCTAAATCTCGCATCTGTGAGTTTGGATCACCTGAGATGCCGGAAGTGGATGATCAGATGAAGAATCCGCGCCGACCCACACTGGAGAAGATGCCACCGGCTCGCCGTTTCGACTTGGTTGAGGGTCTTTTTCGAGCGCGATGGATGGAAAGATCGTGCCGACGTCTCAGGCATGCCAGCCAGTGCTTGATCACTTTTGGGTTCAGTCATGGGCGTGAGCCGTCAACTCTATCGAACTTGATGGCGCAATTCGTCGCCCACACTGACGACTCTTGTGATCAAGAGTCTCGTGATCGTGCGGCTCCCCACGGCACAAGGGTAGGGTTTAACTGATACGAGCTGTTGATTGGTTGATTTGACGACGTTCGAGGCTTGTGGACACTAGTTGGCTTGTCGCTGTCCGCACTTCGAGCATCGAGCGAGTGCGCGAACCAAGCTCGTGCCTTGCGTGGCAGCTGCCCTTTCCTCCGGAAGTTTTGGCCCTTGTCAAACAAATGTCTAACCAAGTGAATGTCGCCTCTCCAATCGGACGGGCTTGGCCTTGAACGTGACGGTGATCAACCACACATGTGCCCGAAAACACGAAAGAACCATGAGCGCGATACCGGTACAATACTGTACTTCCTGCAGATCTATTAGACCGCGAGTGCCCGAGTCGATTGCGATGGCGGGGTTGCGGATAGCCGTTTTTTTGTTTTTTGTTTTCCGCTGTGTGCTGGTCTTGTTTTAGCCCATCGTTTCGGTTTCGTCATGGGACAGGGGGACACACCTCACCAACGGTCGATTAATACAGTAGGCTGGCTTCTTCCAAACCGAACCAAACCTCCTCTCCAGATGTCACCCCTCCCCTCCCCATCCTCCTGTGTTGTGTTCCTCGCTCGCGACTTGCAAGGACAGGTCACCAACAAATCCTTCTCCGCTCACCGAGGTAATAATTCCTCCTCCCCCAGAGGAGAAATGATACCGCCGCCGCCGAGCTTCAGTGGCGCCCACCGCACAGAGAACCGTCCCCGACAGACGTCCCCTCCATGGCCCTACGCGTCCCCCATACACGAGCAAGCGTATGGGGATTCTTTACCTCGCCCCAGCGCGAGGGTCGCGCTGCCGCTCCCCCCACTGCGCGCGACGCTGTCCCGAGAGGACGTGGAGGAGCCTCAGCTCCCCGCGTGGCGCCCTCCCCTCCACCGCGCCGCTCTTTCTGAGGAGGGGCGTTACCACAATGACCGCCCCTTGCTTCCACACGGCGCTCCTCTTCCTCCTCCTCCTCTTCGAATGGACCTCTTCGCGCACCTTGAACCGACCTCCTCCTCCCGCCGACGGTTCATGGACCAAATGGACGAGCGCCATGAATACGTGGACCACGCCTCGGATCTCCAGCAAGCCACCGAAGCGCTCATGCTCTCGCGCCGTGGTGGAGGCTCCTCCTCCTCCTCTTCCTCCGCCGCCGCCAAGAAGCGCTCGCGTCGCATGTCCAACAGCGAGCGTGGCAAACTCTACCGCTCGCGACGGAAAGAGTACGTGGAAACCTTAGAGGATCAGCTGGAGGAGATGAAGCGCGAGCTCGAGCATCTCCGACTCAGTCGCGCCAACAGTGTCACCGCCAACCTCTCCTCCTCCCCCTCCCCTGGTGTCCCCTCCGACGTATCACTGTTGGTACGCGACCGCAGCCGTGTTGGCCTTGCGCGCACCGTGTGCGAGTACTTTTCCCTGTTCCAGTACGGCGTCCCCTCCAACTCCGCCTCCTCCCCCAACTCCTCTTGCGCCCCCAGTTCGACCCTGGATAACGCCGCAGCCCTCACCACGACTGCCCGACTGCCGCAGACCAAGCAGATGACGATCCTCCAGGCCTTAGTGGACCCCAACATGTGCTTTGGCGAGCAGTTTGGCATCCAAATGCTCATGGAGCAGTGGGAACGGTACTCGACGTACCACTCGGCGCTGAAATTCGAGCTCGACTCGCTCGAGGTGGTGCTGGAGGAGCCGTCTCCGCTCATCGTTGCGTGCGCCACGCTCCACGTCCGCTTCTCGCGCACCACGATCGAAAAGGTATTCCCCCACGTCCTCTGGAACCAGGAGCTCGTGCAGCGACTCATTGGCCTGGACGTCGCGTACCCGGTCACCAACAAATTCTACTTTGGCATCGACGGCAAGATCAAACGGTACGAGACCGAGGTGGATTTCATGGCTGCGTTCGTGCGTGCCCTCGGCAACTCCCATGAGGCGATGCAGCTCGTGGGCAACGCACTGATCAAGGAACAGAGCCGCATCGGTCCAGAGCTGGAGGAGGAGGAGGAGGCGGCTCGGACAATGGACAGCCGCTCCCCCACAGGCTCCACCACGTCCTCCCATAGCTCCTCCGCGGGCAGCAGGATGGCGGAGGAACCCAGTCATCCACACCAGCGGTACAAGCAGTTCGAGCCACGCACGACGGAGCAAGTCGTGGACGAGTACCACTCGCCCCCATGCAGCCACGTGGCGTCGACCTACACTCGTGACTACGACCGAGCCCCGTACGCCGACGGCCATCCACACCATGAGTACCACCGCCACGACCAACGAGATTACGACCGACGACTACGGTACCACGGCCAAGCAAGGGCGGTGTAGTCCCCATACGAGAGGTTTGTCCAAGGAGCCTGAGTCATGGAGTCATAGGTGATGAGTCATAACCAAATGGAAAAGTCGTAAATCGTGATTCTCGTTCGTTTCCCTAAAAAAAGCAATTTATATCCTCTACTTTCGTAATTATCGACAAGTTTGTCCCCATTCCCTCGTTCTAATGACATACTACAGTAGTATCGCGAATGGTGAGTGTTGGTCCCTCCACTTGACCTCTTCCCGCTGATGGGCGCAATGGCTCACATCCGCAAGCGCCACCAACCGGAGTCGCGCGACCGCAGCAACGCCACGAGCCCCCAGCAGCATCCACACGCCATGCACAGCAATCGCAGCGCCAGTTGGCCCGTGCGCGGCCGCGTGTTCGCGTTCCACGGCCTGCCGCCGAGCCGCCGTGCGCAGTGGACCCGCGTGCTCCACGGGCGCGAGGCATTGACCAGTCCCACGTGGCGCCGCGCATTGGTGCAGTACGCGTCCGCCGACAAGATCTACGTCATCACCGACTACTGGGTGGATCGCGCGCCTCCTACCACGTCGCAGATCGTCGTGGTCACCGAATTCTGGCTGCATGAAGTGCTCCAAACGAGTGCGTGGGTGGCCCCAGCGGACCACCCGTTCTACACACCACCACCGTTCGCGCAGCCAGCGATGCTGTCGTACCCGATGGATTACCAGGTCGAGCTGGCGACCGACGTCGGCGACGGAGAGACGAGCTACGTGGCCATGCTGCCTTGTTCACCAGCCAACAAACACGAAGACGCCGTGCCACTCTGGCCCTACATCGTCGCCTACCTTCAGCAGCCGACGCAAGACGCACGCGAACTCGCGACCGTCATTCAGAGGTACAGAGGCATGCATCACACGGTTGGGTATGATGGTTGTGTATATAGACTGACCGTATCAATGCTTGTATGGACAGCATCACGGGGGAGGACCGGTCCAGGCTCAACTGCCTCCACCATGCCATCGACAAGGTACGTCCTCCTCCTCCTCCTCCTCCTCCTCCCCTCCCCTCTTCTACTCCATATTCACCCTTCTATCACAGCTCCTCAGTGACTTGGACCGCGACGCGTTCTTCAACGTCGTGCTGCCCGTCATGAAGCAGCGCGTGATCGACCTGCCCTTCCGCTTCCCTCGCTCCCTGCGGCTCCTCACGCCACTCCAACCACGATCGCCAGTCACCGCCAGTGCGCTGGCCAGCACGACGCTCGAACTGTCACGAGACGAGCTCTTGTCGCTGCTCTGTGGACTCTTCTTCGCCGTGTTTCCAGGCCAAACCCACGTCCCCACGGCGGATTTTCCTTGGTTCAACATGGAGCAAATGATGCGCGCGGCCAAGTCCACGCCTGATCTCATCGCGCTCAAGGCCCACAAGATCCGCACGGTCATCGAGTACTTTCTCCGTGTCGTGCCACGCCATCGCGCCAACGCCAACGAGTTGGCGGACCAGCGTGTGACCTTCACTCGCGTCGCTTTGCACACACGAGACACCATCGACCACGCTCCTCTCACGCATCTGAATCTGAACGTGAACAGCGCGTCCACCGTCCTCCCACTCAGCTCGGTGCGCATCGAGACGTCCGCACTCATTGAGGACCTAGAGCGCCACCTGCAGATCGACTTTGCCAATATGTACGCTGGTGGCGGCGTGATGAACGGTGGTTGCGTGCAGGAGGAGATCCGCTTCCTCCTCTCTCCTGAATTACTGGTCGCGTGCCTCGTCTTCGCCAAGCTGGCGCCACACGAGAGCTTTGCCATCCACGGCTCGGAGCGGTTCAGCAACTACACTGGATACGGAGGCACGTACCGATTCGCAGGGAGTAGTACCCAGGACCGCACGCCGATGGATGCGAGTGGTAGCCGCCGCCAGAGCGTCGTGGTCGGCATCGACGCCATCAGCTACGGCGGCAACGCCACGAGGCAGTACACGCACAAGTGTATCCTACGTGACCTCGTCAAGGCGCAGGCTGGCTTCGCCTACCCGGACACGGATGCGTTGGCCTGGCCGATCGCGACGGGTAACTGGGGGTGTGGCGTCTTCCGCGGCGACGCCGAGCTCAAGTTTCTGATTCAGTGGCTCGCGGCGTCGCTGGCACACAGACACGAGCTAGTGTACGTCATCTTTGAGAAGGGTGGCGACCTGGAAATGAAGATCCAGCGACTGATGAGTGTTTGCCGTGGTGTGAGTTCGTCTCCATTGCTGGCCGAGTGGCTGGTCGAGTTTCTCATGGGGCTGGAGCGGTCCCTGCTAGGGGAGGGCCGTCCGCCCAGCGTGTTGGCCAAAGCGGCAGTGTTTATCCAGGCCAAGAGTGGGGTGAACACACCAGGTTCTGGATTTGGATCTCCGCCTCCTCTGTCAGGAGCTGCTCCGCCGGCTGGTCCTCCACGTCCTCCTCCACCTCCTCACGCCTCCCCACGACCACGGAGTGAGTCAACAGAAGAGAGAGGAGCAAGTGGAGCAAGTGGAGGAGGGGCACAGAGTGGTGGACCCCTGTTGAAGCAGCCCAAGCTCACATCGTTCTGGAAGTGATCATGCGTCTATCCAGTACACCACTTATATTAATTTTCTTTTTCTTTTTTTTCTCCACGTTTTACTGTACTACATAGTATTCACAAAAACGCCACCAACAAACAAAAACAACCAAAAAAAACAAAACACACATAAAAAGAACACATCAGCTCAGTAAAAACTCCACGTTGAGCCGCTGGTCTCGCTTGATCTGGTGGTGGAGGTCGCGTAGCTCCTCGATGGAGCAGCCCTTGTGCGTCGAGATGGCGCGGTCGTTGAAGGACACCTTGCCCTCGGGCATGACCAGATGCGCCACGCGCTTGTAGTCACCGATGAGCGTGGCCAGCGGCCCGACAAAGTCCACGTCCACCGTGTACTTGCTCACGCGTCCGTGCTCGTTAAAGTAGAACGTATCCCGGAACGGGTACTGCACCTCGGTACCGATGAGCAGTCGGCACAATGCCTCGTCGTCGGCAATGTGTGGGAACAGTCGTGCGACCGTGGTGGGCGAAATGCGGACGCACAGCATGCCGCGCGTGGACACGGCCACGGTGTCATGGGCGGCCTCGATGACGTCGATTCGTTTGAGGCGGAACGCCAGCGACGTGTGCCACGCCGACCACGCCTTCCACCCGTACACGAGTGGGTCGGGTCCGCGCTTGGACCGTCCGACCCAGTCCAAGACGTGCACGTCCGGGTCCATAATGGAGAGAAGAAACTCGCACTGCTGCTGCGCAGAGAGCTGCCGCGTGGACGTGAGCGTGCGCTTGCGGCCGACCACGGTCATGACGCCCGTGCCAAGGTCCGGGGCCATGCCGTGCTCGAAGACCGTGCAGTATTCATGCACGATGCGCGCGAGCGAGCCCGAGCGCGACACGGGGGCGACGACGAGCTGCTCCCGTCGCAGATCGCGCAGCGTCGCGAGCTCGGCGACTTCGGCGCGCAAGGACGCGACGGTCTTTTCAAGGTTCTGGACGTGCTGCTTTTGCCGCTGGCGACAGAGGCGGCTGCGGTCGGTGGAAAGTTTTTTCGGTTTTTGATTTGTGGTTGACGAGGAGCTCTCGGCGTCGAGCACTGGCTTGGGTTTCGTGGTGGTTCGGGTGGCTGTGGAGGAGGAGGAGGAGGAGGACACCGGGGAGAGGGACGCGGAGGGGAGCGGTGCTAGTGCGTGCGGGAGGATTACCTCGGCGTCGCGGTGGTCGATCGCGTGGTCGCGCCACGCAGCGTCGAGCGGCGCGACGGCGGTCGACACAAGCACCATGATGTTATACAACGTCGCACAGTTTTCTCAGTCGCGAAACGGAGGAAGGCGGTGACGACGGCACAGTAGTGTAGTGTAGGACCAGGTGCGGTGAGGTGCTGGTGATAGGTACTGTGCCCAGCCGGTGTGCGCAACGCCGAGGATTACGGATTGATGATGTCTCGTCATTGATGAGCAGCACGCGGCGGCTCGCCATGCGAACACTGGTGTACAGTACAGTACAGGGATTGGGGGATCAGATCCGAGGCAGCACTGAATATCCGTTATAAAAGGTTGGTTGTGGTAGAAAGAACATAGCCGTGGATCCAAAGATGATGATAGTATCGTATATGAGAGGTACATCATCAGTGGCGACGTTGAGGTTTGGCCGTGGACCATCCTGCGAGGGAGCGTTGGTGTGGCTGTACTGTATGGTGTAGACTGGTTGGTTTCGTGCCGTGAGAGAGAGAGAGAGCATGATTCCCACTGGGAATGCTGGCGCCGTTGTTGTGTGGATGGAAGCGGAGACCAGCCTGGGGTTTTTCGCCCATACAGTGTAGGTACAGTATCATTGATGGTGCGTCCAGTTGGCAGTGTGTAGTACCGTATCCACTTTCGGTCTCAGCTGCCGATCAGCGGCGAACTCTGGAGTGTTCGTTGCACTTCGAGCCGCGTGGGCGTCAGTCCCGAGGAAAAGCTTGAAGGTGGAGCGGGACGCCCACCAAGCCACTCGTTTGCTGCTCAATGAAAGCGTACAGTACACTAGATGAGTCTGTGCGCGCTTTCTGCGGACAGTACCAATACACTGGTAATACGGGTAAGTGTACACGAATCGACCTGTGACCAACGTTGCTGAGGCGTACAGTAGTGTAAGGCGCCCAGGCTGGCGACAGAGAAAGCGGCTGAGCAACGTCCATTTTAAAAAATGTTTAAAAAATGGACGTTGCTCAGCCGCTTTCGTTTTAAAAAACGTCAGGTCCCACGGGGAGATACAAATAACGACGGAATATAAGGCACATGCCTTCTTTGCGTTTGTGTGGGACCGAAAATGACACTAGATAAGGCAAGGAATCATTTGAGCCAATCAGCGTTCTATATTTTAGAATATGAGATTGCATTAAATGTAGGAAATATGAAAAGAAACGGTTACGACTGTGCGATCTTAATAGAGGGTACTGGAGTTGAAACAATAGACACCCCGGTGGGAAAGACCAGGAATTGGTAGTACTCCGATGTGTTCAATGGAGATGTTGAAGTGCCACACGTGAACGACGAATTTTGAGGCATTGAGAATTGGGTCAAAGATACCCAAGGACACTACCAACACATCAAATTATAAACTTCACACAACCTAGTTCATATCAATTTATGTAAATGCATTCCTGGCTTGAGAGCGTCAAATGAAAATCTGCACTCAAACCATCGCCACAGGCAGAAGACCAGACCCACGACCGTTAGTTGTTCAATGGAATCGACCGCGCAGTCGCACACATGGCATCTTGTCCTCATTTCGTTCCCCTCTGTGTTTGTATCGGCTAGTGGCTGAGGGAGTCTATCATTTCTTACAATAACCCAATTTTCATGGACGTGTACCATTGGCTAAAATTTTGTTTGGGGTTTTTGATCGTCGAGTGGCGTTTGCCTTATGTTTTGTCGTGCCTTATATTCCGTCGTTTTTTGTATTTACGTTGTCGCGAATGCTGGTCATCACTGCAACCACCCATGATGACTCATCATGGGTGGTTTGCACCATATTCTCCATCGACGGTACCTATCTTATCAGTTCTTAACACATTGGACCGACTTCACCACTACGGTATTACTAAAGTACACCAATGCCAAAAATCAAGAAAGCATGCGCCCAAGCAAGTGGCGACGCCCCAGCCGCAAGAGTGATCGCGAGCCGCTCGCACCCGACGCGAGCGTAGCCTTCAAGGCACTTGTTGAGCACGTTCTCTCCGCGCTAGGACGACAAGATGTCCACCCGACGGCGCCACTGCGCACCGTTCGTCCTGCGCCGCCGCATGTTGGTGTGGGCGTCGTGGTCTCGGATCTCGCGGTGCGATTGTTCCATGCGCATGCCATCCGCTCCGCCCGTATGAATCATACCAACGAATCGCGCACATTTGCGTCTCCACACGACCTCGCTGCGTTCTGTGTGGACATCATGCACCGCGTCATCGACACGAATCCGATCGATTTCCACGCGATCCGCCACATCACACAACCGACCGACGACCACGTCGCCCACGGAGTCCATCGGGACCGCATCGTGCTCGTGCTTGGCCAGTGCGCCGTCGCAATCGCGCAGGAAATGCCCCTCGCAGACCACCTGCCTGTGCTTCATTGCGACGACGCAATCCTCGTCGTCCATAAACCGCCCAACCTACCGACCGTCGTCGGCAAGGACCCGAGCCGACCGTCGGTGCAGCGCCTCATTCGAGTGTACTACCCGGACGCACGCATCGTGCATCGCCTGGACCAAGAGACCTCTGGCCTTCTCGTCGTCGCCCTCACGAAAACCGCCGCGCAGCATTTGAACGCGCAGTTCCGAGACCGCACGATCAAAAAGACGTACATCGCACGGGTCCTAGGCCGCGTACACGACGACACTGGTGACATCCAGTTGTGTATGGGTCCCAGTGCCACACAGAAGCTGATTCAAGTCGTGCGGGACGATGGCGTGGCCTCGCAGACGACGTGGCGTGTGCTGGCACGGTCTCCATCCATTGATTCCACGCTGGTGGAGCTGCAGCCGATCACCGGACGTACCCACCAACTCCGCGTGCATATGCTCCACCTGGGCCACCCGATTCTCGGAGACTCACTCTACGCCGTCGACCGCGTCCAGTCACTCGCCCCGCGGCTGCTGCTCCACGCCCACGAACTGACTTTCCAGCACCCCAAAACCAACGACCGCATTACGATCACGTGTCCGACACCACGCGGCCTCGTTTGGGAGAAAAAAGACGATACCCTCGATGCCACTTCCAATACATTGCAATCGATTCCCTACTCAAGTCTCCTCGTCGTGGCGGCTACCGCCGTCGCTCTTGTGCTCCATGCTCTTGTTCTCCGAGTCTTCCGCCTCTTTGATCATGCCTAAAAAGGTGGCGTCCACGGTGCGCAGTAGTTCCTCCATCTTGTCGTCTTTGATTGCACTGCCATTCTCCTCGCTCTTGCTCTCGTCGGCCTGGGCCTTCTTGCGCTTCATTTCCTTCTCCTTGGCCTCTAGGTTCTTCTCGCGCTTGGTCTCTCGTTCAAACATGCCGTTGATCGCTGCCTTTTCATTCGGCTGCAGCGTCGCGAGTCCATCCGAGAGCTCCATGAGCGAGATCATGCCGTTCACGTCGCCCACGGCGACGAG
>JAADXF010000067.1:0-54381 GCA_023337575.1 Pythium chondricola
CAATACACGTGGCCACAGATCGTGCTGGTCATCTCGTCGATCACGTCCAGACACACACTGCACTTGAGCGAGCGCTTGAACCGCTCGATGACCTCGTTGTTCTCTAAGCTGATGTTGGTCGACTCGGCGCGCTGCATATCAAACGTTGACGAGCTGGTGGCCGGGGCGGCGGCCGCGGTGGTGCGCCGACGTTTGCGACTGGGCGGGCGGGCAGCAGGCGTCGGCTCGTCCGGGGTGGTGATGCCGACGATCTCGACGTCATCATCATCGTCGTCGTCATTATTATCGGTGGCGGTGGCGGACGCGGTGAGCGGGACAGCGGCGTTCGCGTCCTCGTCGTCGTCCGAGATGGTGAGGTCGATCTCTTGTTGTTGTGCTGGGTTGTACGTGGGGTCCTGTGTGAGCTGGAGATCGACGACCTCGGGGGAGCCACTTTGGCGACCGATCAGCAAGGCACCGGTGGATCGGAGATAGTGAGGCAGCGACTGCACGAGCAGAGCCGGGTGGCGTCTCGCCAATGCGTCCCAACGGTCGGTGGTTTGATCCCGATCGGTATCATCGGTGTTGGTGGTATTCGTGGTGGCCGGTGGACTCGCGCTGGCGTTGGTGTTGTACTCATCGTCGTCGGCCTCAAAGCCCCAGTCATCGTTCTGGCCAAACTCGTCCACGTCGTCGTCTTCGCTATCGTTGCTGTGCGAATAGTCGGCGGCGAGTGGGTGGAAGTGCCCCCACCGCCTCCTCCTTCGATACATGCCGTCATCTTCACCATCATCATCCGAATCGACATCATCTTCGAGCTCCGGATCATTCGCTGCCACGATGCCTTCACTCTCTGCTTCCGCCATCGCTGATGTAGATGGCTGTGGTCCAGCGACAGCCGTGGATGAGGTTTCTTCGTTCGAATTCGAGGAGATCGACGGAGCGCCTGCGTCATCGTCCGTGTCGGCCTCTCGTACCATCATCTTGCGCGTGCGCGTAAGCATCGCCTCGGCCATGGAAGGACTCACGCGGCTCAAGTCCACTCCCCGTCGCGAAGGACTGCTTCGACTCCCGGCCCGGTGTCCTTGGCGCCAATTATGGACCGGGTGGGTTTCCATGATGAAAGCAAGAAAACAAGGCGGTATCACCGGTAGTGTACCGGTTGCAGACCGGTTTTTGCAAAGTCGCAGCGGATTGGGAAAGTCAGACCGCGTGCGTGCGCTGCAAAACGACACGGAAGTGGAGCTGCTTGAAGCGCGCGAGTCCTTCGAATCGCTACAAGCGCCAGCGTGTCGCGCGGCACTGCAAGTGTTGCCTCTGAAGAGCCATGAGTGTAGCGCCTCCTCAAGATGCGATCCTGCAAGGGTATCTCCACAAAAGGGTACGGCGAATGGATGCACACGAGGATACGAATCCTTGCATTCAACAACTGATGGTATGCAACTGCTATACGACTCTCAGAGCAAGCACCTCAAGCTCTGGAAAGTGCGGTACTTTATCCTCACCAAGGTAGGCGTGGGCAAGACTCGTTTCAGTCAGAATCATACTGATCCGGTGCCTGCCATGTCAGAACGACCTGCTCTACTCGAAAAAGTCCGGCAAGTCCGTCAAGCTCTGCGCTGTTATCCAGAACGTCAACGTGGTACGCATCCCACGCTGCAAGAGAAAGCTGCATGACACGCATTGATGGATCATTGCGGTCGCAGATTGATGACCAGAATGCCGTGGCACACCTGGGTAACTACGTGATCGAGCTGCGGTCCCCGATTCGAAAGACATTCCTGAGCGCTGCCACAGAGCAGGAGCGCGCCAAGTGGGTGATGGCGATGCGGTCGCTTCAACAAGACAATAGCCACCACTCTGCGACAGGCGCTCGCCCAGGTTCATCAGCGACGCAGTTACTGCGACCGGCATCCGAGTCGACGATTGGTGCACTCACGTTGCAAGCCAAAGACCGCCGTCAACGTCGCAAGCGTGGATCAAAAGATCGCAAGGAAGAGCGAAAGAGAAGGACGCTGCCGAAGCTGAAGAAATCCTTCAGTGAAGTGTGGGTGGAGGACGTGCTAGCTCAGCATCCGACACAAGATACGCCTTTGCTTAAAGCCTTGTGCTTTGCTGGGATTCCCAAAGAGCTTCGTGGACGGGTGTGGATGTGGATTCTGGGGAACAGACTGCAGATCAATGAGGACCTTTTCGAGATCTGCAAAGCTCGCGCTCAAGCAGTCCAACGAGAAATGACACTCAAGAAGGAGGCCGACACGGCAGTGTTCAAGCTCCCACCACCAGAGCCGACTACCAGTTTCTCCAGCAGTGACAGTACGACTAGCCCAGGAGACACAAGCGAGCAAAGCGACACCGGCGTTGATCCAAGGCATGTGCAAGATGAACTGAAGACGACTATCCTATTGGATGCTGTTGAAGTCGCTGAAAAACTCGTATCGCGAGGCGAGCGAAGTATTCGGCTAGTGGCAGTTGACATGCCTCGTACGTTTGGCCATCATCCGTTGTTCCAAACTGGAGCGGATGGCACCACGCGCACCATCGAAGTGCTGGAGGCCTATAGCTGCTATCGGCCGGACCTGGGATATGTGCAGGGCATGAGCTACTTGGCGGCGGCGCTGTGCTTCCACATGGACAGCTTCACGGCGTTCAAGGCGATGGCGTCACTCCTGAGCAAGAGTGTTTTGTTCGACATGTTCAGAATGGAAGAGAAAAGAGTACGTGCCTTGAATACTGGCGGGGAGGGTGGACGGAAGCTCACGCATGGACTCTTTGCGTTGTAGACGTTTCACTATATCAATTGCTATGAGCAAATCTTGGAGTTCGAGCTACCGCGTCTCCACAGCCACTTTCAAGAATGTGGGATCGAGCCACAAATGTACGCCGTGGACTGGTAAGTGTTTGTGTATCGCCCACGTGAGAAGAACACAACTAATCGCTTGCTTTGTTAGGGCGCTGACGCTGTTCACTCGGAGCTTGCCGCTCAATCTAGCATTCCGTCTCTGGGATTGCTTTGTTTTGCTGGGCACGCCCTTCTTCTTCCAGGCCAGTATGGGTACGTGGGCCTGTCCTCCGATCCACACGTTGGTAGCGATGTGGCTCACGGCTACTTGATACACAGGAATCTTGCTACTTTTCCAGGAACGTTTGCTTGCGATGGAACTCGAGGACATGATGCGATTCCTACACCACCTTCCCAAGGTTCGTCTCTCACAGACATGATGCATCACTCGCCACTGACTGATGTGCCTGTCCAGACGACGACAGCTGTGGAACTCTTTGCGTCCATCGATGCCATATCTTTGTCCTGTCGAGACATCGACAACATACTCAGTGGTGGTGACGACCACGCGTGGACACCAGATAGCCATCGAGCAGTCGAGGTCAAGGTCCCCGACACATACGAGTAGTAGTGACATATAACGACATTATAACGAGGTATTTGGTGTAGACATGGTGTGGTGCAAATGTTGGCCACAGAACGACCAATAGAATGTCTCGAACGTCAACTGAATTGGACGCAACCGCACGCACTCCACCACCTCTAACCGCACACTAAAATGGCCGTGAGACTCACGAAGAAGAACAGCGCCTTCCTGGTCTTCCAGCAGGCCCAACTAGACGTCGACTCGGACGGCAGCGATGAAGAGCGCGAGCTGCAAGAGCTCAAGGAGAAGCAAAAGGCAAAGAAAAAGTCAAACAAAAAGAAGAAGAGCAGGTACGATAGATCGCCACTTTCCTGCACTGGCAACGCGCAAGACTGACGCAGTGCGTTACGTTTCATGTATCAGCGACGACTCGCTGCTCAAGGAGTTGGCCATGTGCACCGTGTCGAAGAAGAGCAAGAGCAAAAACAAACAGGCAACTCCGTCTCAGCAGACGAAGCCATCGACCCCACCACCACCACCGCAGCCAACGACCCCGCCTGCACGAACTGAGCCTCAAACGAGCATTGCGACTCCACCTCCTGCGGCACCACCTGCGCCGCCGGCACATGCGCAAGCTCCAACCGCTGAGAAGCGACCACCGCCACCAACGCCAACGGTGCAGCCACATCCTCCTAAGCCCGTACGTCTAATCCGGATTCATGCTCCACTTGTATTCACATCTTGACATCACTCTTTCTGAAGACGGTGAATCCACTGCCACCACCGCGCGTGGCGCCGACCCCAGTTGCCGCCGCCCCTGCCCTCGCTACCACAACTACCCGTACTCCATCGCCCAAGAAGCCACAGAGTGTGAGTGTCACAATAGAACGAGTTCTCCTGCGTACGACTAACTATGTGAGCTGGTCTTTTTAGCCTACTGCCGCACCATCTCCACCACAGCAAAATGGCGAACATCGCGAGTTGGGAGCCATTTACTCACCAACACACATCACCGTCACAAGAGTGGATGGCCAGGTACATTGCATTTATGCGGCAGTACTTTCGTCATCGTCATGCTAATCGTACCCTGCTGTATGCACAGGTGAGCCGCCAGATCGCTGTCGCCGAGATGATGGATCAGCTCGTGCGCTTCCAGCAGCACAACACGCAGCTCACGGTACGTCGTTTGCTACCCGTCACCCTGATACGCTACCCCGACTCACCCCCACTCGTTCTCTCACCGCCAGCACGCGAGTCGTTCGCTTCAGGAACAAGTGCAACGCGATGCTGGTGCGTCTTCACTACTGTGTATCGGTACAGTATCGTCAATGTGCTGAATGAACGTGCATCCACAGACATTATCCGGACGCTACAGAACGAAGTCACCATGTTCCGCCAGATGTGCCTGAGCTTGCAGTCCGAGGTACGTTCATGACTCGACTCGCACACACGTCGCAGACCATCCATCTCACGCGCATGCATATTTAACTATGCGATCTCTGTCTCACCCGGACTTCAGGTAACTCAGCTCCGCACCATGGCAGCTGGCGCACTGCATGCCCCGCCCATGGCAGCTGGCCATCTCGGCATGAACGGATATCCGCGCGGCACTCGCCCACCGCCACCGCCGGGCATGTCGTAATCAATAGAGCCGTGGCACAAGTGGCCTCGATATGAATCCCACATACTGTACCATGCTGTCGTCATGCAGCATCATCTGGAGGCGGTACTATGCTGTACATTCACTGCTCTCAGCCACCTCAACCTTCCCGGACGTTATGTGTAGATACCAGCAGCAGATCTGTCCAGTACACAGGATACTGTACTGGCATCTTCCCCATCCGAGCTTATTCGGTGCCACTTCAATAACGTTCACGGAACATCTCAGCAGACGTGATAGACCCGACCGACCGACCCAGCGGTGGCGCTGGCTCTCTCGACAGTGACGTCGCTGTCAGTGACAGCACCCAACAGTTTCATTCTGTCGGTGTGTGTGAGTGCGTGGCGTTTCGACCCACGACCGCTGTCGCTCTATGGAGGAGTGCCAGCGGATGCCCCGGTCACCAGCTGCCAAGATCCTCGCCTTTGTGTACGTATGCTCCGACTTGTTGCAGACCGCTGCACAGCGACCATCACTCTGCGCATTACTTTCGTCCAATGACGGGGCATCCTGCTCCGACGCTTTGCCTAGGGCTTGGGGCAACTTGCCCGGTCTGCCTTTTCTGGTCAGACAAATGCTCGCCTTCCATCCCACAACATCGCGACTTGAGTGTTGTTGGCGTTGCTTTGGCCCTTGTGTCGGCGTTGCGTAGGTCTCGTTAGTGCATTTGTTGGCGCCCGGCAGTCGGAGAGAGGTCTCGGAAATCACCAACTCCCCCCCTCTCGGAAATGCCCATGGACATGTTCAAGTTCAAGCGCAAGGAGAAGCCCGAGACGGCGTCGCGCGCGTCCTCGCACAAGCTACTGAGCACCACGTCCTCTCGCACCAGCGCCAAGCTGCTGCGTACCTCTACTGTACCAGAGCCCGTGCCCGAGCCAAAGTCAAAGCGCAACGCAACCGACGATGCGCAGCAGCAGCAGCGCCAGGCGCGGTTCAACTCGAACGCCACCACCATGCTCTCGGACGACGTGGAAGACGTCTTCTACGCGCGCGGCGGCACCGAGGTGTACATTGGCAACGGCACCATCAACTCGTCGCGTGGCCTCGACTCGACGCGCTCTAACGACAGCTCGATGAGTTACGACGATGAAAGCAGCACGTACAGTGGCTACAGTGGGTACAGCGGCTACAGCAGCGACTCGTCCACGCGCTCCGCCAACAGCTACCGCACCACGACGACGAATGGACGCACCACGGAGAATCTTCGTGCCACGGGACTGGAAACGCTGAATGAATTGGAAGAAGAAGTCGTCGATCGCTCTACGGCGCGGTACGTTGGCGCCAACCCCATCGCCAACACGTTCGCTCCAGCGACGGGCTCGCATGCCGCGATGAGCGCCAACGAAGTGTCGGCGATCCACTCCGAGTTGGCGGAAATGAAGCAAGAGATGCAGGCGATCAAGCGAGAAATGATGAACGAAATGCACCTCACGCGCTACGACGTGCTCAAAGAAGTGACCATGCTCAAGGGCACCATCATGCAGCTCGTGAGCATCATCCACCAGTCGGGGGGCCTCCAGTACGACGCGACTGCCGCGGCAGCGCTTGGTGTCGAGCTACCGCCGGCTGCCCCTGACCTCTCCCCGGCAGAGAAGGAAGCGCTGTCCCGACGTACCACGACCGTGGCCTCCAAGGCCACCAAGGAGCGCATCACCACGGTCCGAGAAGACCAGGTGCCCCCAGTGCTGCGCACGACCAGTGCACGCTTGACTCAGCTCGCGCCAGTTGACGACTCGGCGCTCTCGACGCCTCTCCATCAAGAACAGATTGACGACATGTTCCCATTGGTGGACTGCTCGGCTGATGTTCAAGTGCAAGCCCGTATTCGCGAGACCGGGTCGCGCGAGTGGGTGTTTGAACGCGTGCAGGACTGGCTCGATTCGCGCTTCAACGTGGGTGCCGACTTGGTGCTCGCGATGGTTGGAGATGCGGGCTGTGGCAAGACGGTCGCTGCGGCGGCGGTGTGTGACAAGTACTACGATCACGTGGTCGCGCACCACCTCTGCAAGTTCGACAAGAAGGCCAAAAGCTCCCCACGTAATGTGCTGAAGTCGCTCGTGAACCAGCTGACTGGATCGCTGCCAGTGTTCAAGGCACAGCTTGCTCGTCTCAACTTGCGCTACGTCTTGGAGGAGACCGACGTTCTTGTTCTCGCCCGCAAGGTCTTGGTGGATCCTCTGAACGCCCTCGAAGAGCCGTTGACAGCCAAGTTCCTGCTCATTGATGGCATCGATCAGTGTTTCTCGCCTACCGGATACAACGACCTCATGGATTTCCTCAGTGTCATCATCCCAGAGTGCCCGAAGTGGCTCGGATTCTTGGTCACGAGCAAGCCGTCCCCAGAGTTCGCATCCACCATGCCTGTTTCCTCGGTTCTCGACTTCAGCGCTGCAAACGCCAACTACCTCAATGATTCGGTGTTCCTGATCAATGACATCACCGCTGTGTTCGATGACAGCGACGTTGGCCACGCGAAGGAGTTGCTCAAGACGAAGAGCGGAGGCAACTACTCGTACCTTGAGTTCACCAAGCAAGCTCTGACGCAACCAGGCATGGAAAATCAAGAGGGTGGCATTCCTGTGGAGGTTCTCCACGACCTGCCACAGTCGCTGTTCGAGATCTACGAGGAGATTTTCGAGGACAAGTTCGGTAAGGGACGAACGCGTTTGTGGCGCAAGGCGCTCCCAGTGCTTCAGCTCATTTTCACCGCCGCTGCCGGACCGTACGCCCAGATCACCGAACAGCACGTCATGGATAGCCTGTCGTACACGAAAGACGAGGTGCGCATGCTGCGTCGTGCGTTCATCGACATCATTTCGATCCGCCAGGGCACCTACAGCATCGTATCGTCAGCACTCTTCGACTGGCTCACCGATCCGCAGCGCAAGGGTGAGCAGTACCACATCGACACCACAATCCATGTGAAGGTTTTGCGTCGCGTGCTCAACGGAGAAAAGCTGAACCTTCCTGGGACGGCGAGCTCGCCAAATCCTGCTACGGCAGCGGGGCGACCAACCACGTCTCGGCAGACGCAGTCTTCTTCAGGATCATCCACCTCGTCATCCGATCGAGGCAGCGGCGGCAACACGTCGCGACCGGGAGCCCGAGATGTCTCCACAACCCAGGCTCCAGTCACACTGCACGAGCCGAACCTCAATGCCAAGGCAAAACCTGTCGGTATCCTGAAACGGGGGTCGTCGCGGACATAAGCGAGCTGAAGAGTCCAGGGTTTCGCATCGAAGCTCCTGAAGCCAGTGGTCGTCAAGGTGCTCAATGAAGGCACTACGTGAACGACCGACCACTCGCTTCTCTTCACGCCAGTCGAGGTCGCTCTCTCCCCCGTCAAGAGGTAGCGGGAACATGTCAAAGCGGCACGTCGCTCATCGCCAGCATAGCAGGTTGTTGTTATAGATATAAGTTAATCCAAACTCACAAGTTCTCACAATGGTACCCTCTTCTTCACTGTGAGGAACGGCGCATGCGCCGCAAATGATCGAGTTTACCAACCCTCAGCTTCGGCGGAGGTTCTGTCCCTGAAGTCACGGTGGCGGCGGACAGGTCGGGAGACGAGAGTGTCGCTGGTGTCATCTTGCCACTCACAGCGTCTCGCTTGTCCTTGTCCTTCTCTTTCTCCTTGTATTTCTCATGGGCCGCTCGCTGTCGTACGAACCGTAGGATCTCGCTGAAGTTGCCGCCGCTCTCTCCGCCTGCGTCCTCATCCTCTCGATGATGCCCCAGTGTGTGGGTACCCACGTCACGGGCGATGACCTCGAACGCCGTCCTCAGAAACTGAACAGCCTGGGCACTTGTCTCCGCACTACTCAGCACCCCAAAGACTCCAGCGGTGAGACTGTCGACGAGAGCAAACACGGTGCCGACACGACGCTCGACATCGAAGCAGACCCCGTGGAGGCGACACGTGTGGAAGAACGCTGCATAGCTCATCGTGCTCACGTTCGGATGGCTGACGTAGTCCACACCAACGTAGCAGCGCGGTGCGCCGACACGCTCTAGCACCTGCAATGGCGACTCGCTTGGCGTCGTCAGGGTCAAGTGGTACTGCCCCGTGCGTGGGTGGAGTTGCCCCTGATGGAGTGCGTGGAACGTGGCGAAGGACGCGGCCGCGTCAGTCAAGTATGGATGGATAGCGATTGCCCAGAGGCGCTCCGTGTGACCCTCGCTTTCACGATGAAGCTGGAGATCAACGCTCGCAAAGCCCATGAAGCCATAGTTGTCCGCCAGTCGCCGACCCACCGCTGTCGCTGCTCCAATCAACGCTTCATGCGGCACGAGCGACTGTGGAAATGCAAACGCGATTGGCCGCCTCCTCGCGCTGGAGGACAGCCCGTCGTGTGTCGACTGGAGGTGCACTTGGCCATTTGGTGCGACAAAGAGGTTGGCGCGTACGACGCCGACGACGTTGCCAGGTACTGCTTCGATCACGGCTCCGTACTCGGTAATAGCGGAGGCAAAGGCAGCCCAAGACGGGTACAATTCAGAGTGGCTTGGCAGGGCGATCTGGTGGATGTCTCGCTGCAGCTCCTGCAGCATGGCGCGGGTCACTGTGTCGCGAATGCCCGGCTGCTTCCAGTACTCTTGCGGCTTTTTCTCGCGTCTCATCTCCTTCAAGGTGGTCAGCGCCGCGACGTCCACGAGGGCCGAGCCCGTCCCGAATGGATCGTGGTCTAGCCGCAGTAGCCACGTGCTCTGGTCCACATTCGCCACCACTAGTTTGGCGAGTGCAAAGAGCAGCTCATCCACGTCGTACAGATCGTACGTGCCCGTCGGAACATTGACATCTGCTTGCAGGAAGAACCTCTTTGCGCCGGCCTTTGTGAGGATAGAAGTACTCTCACCGTGGCCATCAAGTCCCAGCAATGGCAACTGCAGTGCGAGTGCCACGCGTTCGTCCTCGGCACCAGGCATACCCATCACCAAGTACGCGTTCTGACCACTGACGAGCTTGCGGATCTTGCGCAGTGCCTGCGCAGAGTAGAGTAGCACGGTGGCCAGTGAAAAGTGTGGAGGAAACTGCGAGGCATGCTCCGGCACCACGAGCTTGACCCGCGTTTGTGGACTACCGACGCCCGCGAGCTGCAGTAGCTTGATCGCGTACTGCCAGACGTCATTGGGAAGGTCAAAGGGCGCGACGTACACCACCTCCACGAGTGGATCACTGCAGATAGCGGCCAGCCTGGACAGCTGCAGGTTCTGGAAGACGCCTAGGTTGTCCACACGAAGACGCGCGTGCTCATCCAGCGAGAGCGATGGCACGTGTACCACGATGCGTCGTTGAGACTGAATCGTGGTCCACTCGGCACGAAGTCGTGCCGTTTTCGCATGTAGTTGTTCACGCTGCGCCTGGCGATTAGCGGCGAGCTTGACACGAAGTCGCTGGCGGCAGGCGTACGCTCGAAACGCCGTCTGTATGGCGATCGCACTGCTTCCATTGCGACGGAGCTTGCGGAACCGGTTGCGCAGTACCAACATCTTGAAGAAAGCCTGTAGCGTCGTGGCGGCTCGTTGCTTGCGATCCTTGCCTTTGTACCGTTGGCCTGGACGGCGTAGGAGCGAGGCGACTTGGTCCTCGTTGACAATACACGACAACAACTCGCGCTTCGAGAAGCACGGAAGCTCCATGGAGGCGACAGCGAGTAGCCGCTGGCCGTCAATATAGGCGAGTGGGACAAAGTACCGCGTGAGTAGCTGCTCGAGCGCCTTGATGACCTCCTCCACGCTGCCCCACACCTCGTGGCCGACGCGTTGGAAGGACTGAAACTCGGGCGTATCACGCAGTGCTTTCCCTTTGTGGATGATAAACTGGTGCAGCGAGTAAGTGTCGAGCAGTTCGTTGTAGCCTCGAATCTTGTCTACATTGCGGCGCAGCTCCTGCATTGAGTTGGCGTTGTCCGCGGCAGCAGAGGCAACTGCTCCTCCACCACCACCACCACTCGTAATGGCGTCAGTATCGGGGTCCATGCCACCATCCAGATCATCGTCCTCTTCGAGGCGTCGGCCGACGGATCGGTTTGCAGTAGATTCACTGGCGTCCGATGGGAACTGGATCGTGACGGTCTTGACCCCACCCTTCTGTGGCGAGGCTGGCGTCCCTTGGTTATCCGCCGTCCTCGCTTGGGACTCTGCTGTGGGCGGCTGCAAGTCAAACTTGAGCGTTGCCAGGTTGAAGTTGGTTGGGTTGGAATATGGCACAGCTCGCACCGGTTGCTCAGAACGAGCATAGAGCGTGGCGCCGCCAGCACGTCGGACGGTCTGAAACACCGGTGTCAAGTCCACGTTCGTCGGCAGAAAGCCGCGGTTGAGGAGAGACAACACGCCTTGCTCGGCGTCTGCCGGTGCGAGCTCTGGCCTGGGTACCTGTGGGTCGAATTTGTGGACGTACGGAAGAAGTCGTGGAGGAGCAGTCGTCTTGTGCTTCGCAAGCCTGCCGAGTGTGTTTCGCTTGGTAGCTGATGGCAATGGCGACATCACCTCGACCGAAGCGTTGGTGAAACGCTGTGGAGACAGAAGCGTCAGTAGCATCGACATCCGTGCTTCTTGGGATTCCTCAGCTCGCGTACCTGTTTAAAGAAGCCAAGGTCTAGACTGTCCTCGTTTTCATTGTCGCGGCGATGAGCAGGGCGTCGTCGTCTACTGAGTGGGGATGGGGACAAGGTACCAGCGGGTTGACGCACAAGCGGGAGTGCCGTGCCACGAGGAACAAGCGTAGGACTCGTAGGCGGAGCTGTGACGAGGTTCTGTAAGACAAGCTCAGCCTTGGCGCGAAGTTCCAGTTCGGCTCGCTCTAGGATCTCATCGAGCTCGGCGCCGGCATTGTTGTTGGCGGTCGCATGACTCTGTCCAGCGAGCTGCTCGCGAAGCTGGCGCAGCTGGTCCTGTGTCTGCAGAAGAATGCGGCCTACGTCCTCGACGTGCTGGTGCTGCTGGAGCTGCTCCATGTTGAATTGCGTCGGTGTCTGTTGTCGACCACCGCCACGGCTTATCGGGTCGGGCACTCATTGTGGTCGCTATATTTATATAGATCCTACAGACTTTGCCCCGTGTCACTTGTCGGTCGACGACCAGAATAGCAAGGCGTGGATCAAGCGCAGACTCACACACACAAATCATGAACATCCTGCACCTGCCGCTAGGGGCGACGAGCGCGCCGATCGCTGGCGACGTCAGACCCACGTCATGCGAAGGCTACGTGACCAAGCGGGGCCACTTCCGCAAGTCCTGGCGTGTGCGGTACCTCGTCTTGAACGGCGCTGACCTGTCCGTCGCGTACTATGACAGCAAGGAGGCTGCCCGTACGCCAGGTGCTGTGCCCAAGGGCAGCTTCTACCTTTCCAGTGTAGAGAAGCACGAGTACTTTGTCGGTGTGCTCGGCGCGCAGGAGAAACCATTCGGGTTCAAAATGATTGGCCACGCTCCGAAGAAGGGCTACGTGGAGCTCGACATCTTTGTCGACGCGTTGTCCGACCTGAACAAGTGGCTTGAAGTCTGTCAGAATGCGCTGGAGGCGTCCAAGAAGCTGACTCGCAATGGGCTCTCTGGTGAGTGGATTAGTAGGGACCTACGTGGGTTCTCATGAACTGACTGCTTGTCGAAGACGCCTCCGCCACGAAGTCGCTGTTCGGATTCTCGCCGGCGACTTCGCCGCAGCAGCAGATGAAGAAGCTAGCGGCGAGCAAGGAGCAAACGCTCAAGCAGGCGATCCAGGAGATTGAGAGTGCCAAGCTAATTGGAAGAGAGGCCTGCCAAGAGATCGTCGTCCAGGGCGGTACGTCAATATGCCCCCCCTACTCTCTTCGGATTGACAGTGTTCTTGACGTACTCTTTGCCACAGAGAAACTGGACCACATCGAGAGCGAGCTTAACCACGTGCAGGCAGATCTCGACTACGGTGACAAGCTGCTCAAGCACATGCGGCGACCGATGCTACACTTGTTCTCCAATGACAGTCGACTCAAAACGAGTCCGACCAAGTCACCG
The DNA here is from genome assembly GCA_023337575.1 of Pythium chondricola. Lineage (NCBI taxonomy): Eukaryota > Oomycota > Peronosporomycetes > Pythiales > Pythiaceae > Pythium > Pythium chondricola. The sequence goes on from JAADXF010000067.1 coordinate 13,003, forward strand.
GCTAAGCACGTTGGCGGATTGATCAGCGAAGAGACCAGAGTTGTGGTCTTGGCTGGCCACGACGTAGCCGAGAGTGACCCAGGGCTTCGCGATATTGAGCGCCTGGCGTCACTGCTAGGCGAACTGGAGCAGCAAGCGACACTGCTGAATGAAGAAGCCGTGCGCGGCACTGCGCAAGTGGAGCGAGTGGGCGAGCAGCTGGCCATGGTGAACGACCGCGTGCAGGCGCAGACAAAGAAGGCAAACGCAGCGATCCGCACTGGCTGAAGGTGATGAATATTATCGTACCTACTCACTTGCGATCCATAAAATGCTGGCGACGCAGCAATTGCGTGTGGTGACGCATCTGTGCATCGTAATCTGCCGTCTTGTAGCGTGCTCCCTCCTCGTACACATTGCCTTCAATACGCTTGCCGTCTTTGTAGACGTAGCTCTTGACACCAGCAGCTACAATGAAGCATCGGATGAGAACCATCGAACCAAGAAGTGGCAGCGTATGCACTCACCGGAGCTACCGCGCGGGGTCACGATCTTCAAATAACTAATCTTGGACTGCGCGCGCTGCAGTAGTGCAGCGACTCTAGTCGCGAAGCAGGTCGAAGCGTTAGAACAATTGCGGGTCCATTTTGCATAGTGAAACTCACTCCTTCGGGTCGGTGACGTCAACGTGGCTGCGAAACTCTGTGCGGATCTGCTGCAGCGTTGACTCGCGCTTGGCCGGATCGGGCAGCGACTTGGCCAGTCGCAGCAGTCGCTTGTACATCGGGCGGAGTTCAGCGGCACTCATTCGTCGGTTCTCGATGATTCGGTTCACAGTCAATGGCGATGTTTCCCCTCTGTAACCCGATTCCATGGATATGCGTTTCAAGAGGTAATAACCCGACCCGGTGTAGTTTTGTAAATTCCAAACAGTCGTCTCCCCTTGGTTTCCCCTCTTCCTCCCCCCCTTCCTCGCCATTGCAGGAACGCTACTGAACGCGATGGCGACGGTGGAGTAAGTGCTTGTGTTCATCGAGTATGTGGACCATATAGACGAGATGAACTAACCAACGAATCAATCTCCTTGTGCGACGTGTCACAGTATCCTGCAGAGTGTGGTGCCGCCGGCGGGCGGCGCGCCGACGACGTACTACGTCGCCGGCTGGGCCACGTGCCCCTGGTACCGCAAGACGCGCGACGTCGCGCAGGCCATGCAAACGCTGTACGGCGACGCGGTGGCGGTCGTGGCGCTCGAGTTCGAGAGCCGCGACGCGTTCAAGGCGTGGCTCGCCGAGTCGAACGCGACGTTCGCGACGGTGTTCGGCGCCGACTCGAAGGCGCTGAGCCACACGTCGTCGCCGTTTGTCTGGTCGAACATGCACGGCTTTATCGGTGGCTGCGACGCGACGCTCGCCCACTTTCGTTCGGGTGTGGCTGCGCGTCCATCGGGCGCGTCGCTGTCGTCGCCAACGATGGTGCCAGTCGCAGTGGACGAAGACAAGACGTACGACTACGATCTGATCGTGATTGGCGGTGGATCGGGCGGCCTGGCATGCTCGAAGGAGGCGGCCAAGTACGGCAAGAAGGTGATGGTGCTCGACTACGTCAAGCCATCGCCACAGGGCACGAGCTGGGGCCTCGGTGGTACCTGTGTGAACGTGGGCTGCATCCCAAAGAAACTGATGCACCAGAGCTCGCTGCTTGGTGAACTGATGCACCAGGACGCCAAGGCATTTGGCTGGAACATCGGTGAACAGGCGTTCTCGTGGCCGCAGCTGGTGCAGTCGGTCAACAACTACATCAAGGGGATCAACTTCAAGTACAAGGTCGAGCTGCGTGACAAGAAGGTCAAGTACGAGAACTTTTTGGGCAGCTTCGTGGACAAGCATACGATCGAGCTGTGGCACCCGAAGAAGGGCACGAAGAACGTGACGACGCGCCACGTTGTGGTCGCCGTTGGCGGCCGCCCGCGTCAGTTGAGTTGCCCAGGTGGCGAGAACGCCATCTCGAGTGACGATATCTTCTGGCGCAAGGACGAGCCGGGGAAGACGCTCGTGGTCGGTGCTTCCTACGTCGCGCTCGAGTGCGCTGGCTTCCTCAAGGGCATGGGCTATGACGTCAAGGTGATGGTCCGCTCGATCCTGCTTCGTGGGTTCGACGAGGATATGGCCAACCGTATCGGTGACTTCATGCAAGACGAGGCCAAGATTGAGTTCATCCGTGGCACTGTCCCTCAGTCCATTGAGAAGCTTGAGAACGGCAAGCTTCTTGTCAAGTGGAAGTCCTCGGAGGGTGAGCAGGTCGAGGAGGAGTTCGACACCGTGCTGAACGCCACCGGACGTGACCCAGATGTCTCGAAGCTTAACCTCGAGAAGGCTGGCGTGCTGCTCAACCCGAAGACTGGTCGCATCGCTGTGACGAACGAGCAGACGTCGACGCCGAATGTGTTCGCTATTGGCGATGTCATTGATGCCCCTGAGCTCACTCCAGTCGCAATCCAGGCTGGTCGCCTGCTTGCTCGCCGCCTCTACAACAACGAGACGGCCTTGATGGACTACGGCAAGGTGTGCACTGCTGTGTTCACCCCGATCGAGTACGGCTGCTGTGGTCTCTCAGAGGAAGCGTCGAAGGCCAAGATCGGCGAGGAGAACCTGGAAATCTACCACCAGAGCTTCACTCCTCTGGAATGGTCGCTCTCGGAGACTCGTGTGGCTTCAAGCACTTGCTACGTCAAGGTCATCTGTGACAAGACGAAGGACAAGCACGTGGTGGGCTTCCACTACCTCGGTCCAAATGCCGGCGAAGTGACGCAGGCCATGGGTCTTGCCATGAAGATTGGTTTCACGTACGATGAGATGGTGAACGTTGTGGGTATCCACCCGACCACGGCTGAGGTGTTCACTACGCTCGAAGTGACCAAGAGCAGCGGTGCGAGTGCCGCCGCTGGTGGCTGCTGAGGTTAAGCTCCCTTTTCTCCGCTCCAGTAGCGGAGAGAAGGGAGGAAGTCACTGCCTCGTGCACAAGTAGAGCCGTTTGCCGTACTGGTGACCAGTAGTGGGGTCTGGGGCTGTCGTGTGATGACGTTCTTTCCGCAAAATCCAACCTGGATGGGAAATCGAGCCGAAGGAGAACGACGCCTACTCTCAACAGACCGACGAACCGCTCGCGGTGACTTCGCATCAAGCCACTCAAGACGATCAGTGCAGGTACCATAACTCGCATGGCAATACAAACCGCCTGACGTTTCTTTTGTCCACCCTCTAGCTTCCGCTTCTACTCATTCAGCCACCGTTTGGCCTTCTGCCACAAGCGGTCTTTCTCTTCTCGGCGACGTCTTTCACTCGCGCTCTCTGCAGCCGCGGCCCTCCATGCTTGCAGCACTCGCTTGATTCGTGTTCGATCCATCACCTTGCGCGCTCGGTCTTGTTCGCGCTGCTGTCGATCCACCTCCACGACCAGCTCTCGTCGCCATTGTTGCCACGCTCCTCGCAACGCGTTCCACTGGGTATGGCGTCGAAGTGCCAGCTCCTTCTGTCGAGTTGCGGCCCCAGCAAAACGCCAACCTGTCAGGACCCTCCTCAACAGCCAGTCATTGTGATGCTGTGCTGCCCACGCAAGCCTCTCACGCTCTGCCTGCTCCCTCTGACGTCGACGAGCCGCCACGATCTCCAACCACGCGAGCCACACGCGATGCTGAAGCCGCAACCGGCGCCACTTGTCAGCCTGGCGCTCGATTCGTTTACGCAGCACCCACTGCTGACGCCATGGCTGCCAGCCATAGTGGATGAGGAGGCGAAGGCGGTCGTGGAGAGCCGCGGCATCACGTTGGATCGCCGCGGCCTCTCGTCGTACTGCGAGTTGTCTCGCCGCCTCGGCTGCTGCGCGTTGTCTCGCCCGGCGGGCCTCTTTTTCCTCACGCTTCTGCTGCTCTAGTAGCGCCTCGCGCTCAGCTAGCTGCCGGGCAAGTGCTTCGCGTTTCTCCTGTTCCTGAGCCGCGTACTTGGCCTGCAGCTCGTCGCGTCGCGCTTTGCGCTGCGTTGCTCGCTCCTGCATCGATAGATAGAAGGCGTCAGGCGGTGGTGGTGCACTCGTCCCTCCTTGTGGCTTCTCATTGGCTGCCGTAGATGGCAATGGCAGAGGGAGAGGCTGGGATGGAGTTGACCTCGCTTTCAACGCCTCGCCGGGAGCTGTCGGTGGCGATGCTTGCGTGCGGAGTGACTTGTGCCTCGTCCGAGTGGCAGGTTTCGGATCCTGTTCCGGCGGTGGCGATTGAGCCACGGTGTCCCCTGCACCGGTTGCCTTATCTCTCGCCAGCTTCTCTACAAGTCGTTGTGCGTGCTCCCTACGCCGCCTCATCTCCTCTTCCAGTGCTCGGTTGTCTCGATTGGACCGTGCTGATGCTCGCCAGCGGTGGAACCAGACTGGCAGGTGGCGCCGCCGGAAGTGGCGATCGGCTAGCGCACTCTGTTGCTTCGCCAGTACCAGCGCAGTGCGGGCAGCCTCGGCGGCACGGTGGCTGGTTGCCGCGCGAGCTACGTGCCGCCACGCACTCCAGAATTTCTGAAGCTGTCGCCATTCGAACGTCCGGGTGACACTCGCCTCGTGCTGTCTATGGCGGTCCACCCGATGGCACCACAGTGCCCACACGCGACGCTTGATTTGAAGGACGTGGTGGGCAAGAGTGCGATCGCGCTCAGCCGCCGTTGCCATTTTAGTCTCCTCTTGTAGTCGTCGTAGCTTCTCGTCGATCACTCGAAGCTCGCGCTGTTCGTGGTGGCTGGGGTCGTCGTGGCGTTTGGCTCGAACTTGCTGCTTGGCGGTAGCAGGCGCTTGGTGAGATGTGGTATTAGCATGTGGTGCACTGTGTAACTCTTCGTCCTGGTTACTGGGCGGTCGTCTCTCCTTGGAGACGGCCACTGGCTTGGCTGGTCGAGTTGCCACTCTCAGTGCTCTTGCTCGCGTACTAGTTGTTGCTGTTGCCTTGGGCTTGCGGGTGGCTCGTTGGAGCACTTCCTGCTGCCGTTTGCGTCGTTGCTCTTCCTCGCGTTGAAGACGCACCGCCTCCTCTCGCTTGTGCTGGATCTCACGCAGCTTTGCCAGTCGCTCGGCTGTCGTTACCGCTGCCGTTGTCTTCGCCTTGACCGCCTTGTGGTGCGGCTGCTGTCGTGGCTTCTTGAGCTCATCAGCGCGACGGTCGACGGCCAGTCGAGAGTGGAGAATGTCCCGTGCTTGATCGCAGACTGTGCGATCTCTCGTACTCGTCGTCTCGCCATCCACCGCACGAAGTTCTGGTACAAACGCGTTGCGCTTGCCCAGTAGCTGGACCGATAACTCTTGCCCGAGTGCGTCTTCTGGTCGCTCGGAGGGCTTGTTCAGTGCCGAGAGAAGTTGATCGGCGACACTGTGGCTGTTGGTGGTACGCGACTCGTGGTGCTGGTTGTCATCGTGGCGGTGGTTCTTGCCAAAGAGCAATTGCCACGTCGACGGATACTCCACAGGTGTCGTCGCCATCGCGTTCGCGTCAGGTGACGTGTTAACCAGGATGCGGAGAGGCTAGCTTCCAAGCCTGGCGAGGACAAAAATACAATACATACCAGAACTGCGCTCTCGTGGCTGCCGTTATCGATCCATCACCAACCCTCAACTGACACGAATCACCATGGGCATCTTTGACAAGGAGAGTCTGATGCAGTCGCTCGCTGGCGCCGCGTGCTTCAGCATCGTACGTGGCGTGGCTGTGGAAGGTAACCTCAAGTAGTGTATTCATGCTCATATGAGACGTGTGGCGACCAGCTCCAGATGATTGTGCTGGTGGTCCTGGGTGCGCTGCTCGTGTCCAACTCGCACTTCCACCAACTGCTCAGTTACGACGTCAAGAACGCGGGCGGTGGACTCATTTTCACGGGGCTGCTGTACGCTGTCGCGGGGGTGCTGGGTTTCTACAGTGCTCGCACCCTCAACAAGTTCCTCATGCTTTTGGTAAGTCGGTAGACAACTAACTACAAGAGATGCACTGGGTGAAGCTCACTCAAGGCCCGATTTGTTTGTCTCAACAGAATGTGCTGTTACTAAGCGGCCTCTTCTTCTTCCAACTCCTTTTCGGGAGCATCGCCGTCGGCCGCGCGTCCACGTCGTACGCACACGACTTGCAGGTCACGTGCCTCACCGTGGGTGGCTACGAGCGACTGCCATTCGACGCACAGCTTCAATGCGAAGACTTTTTCCGCAGCAGCACGTTCGTGGGCACCGCTCTGGTATGGCAGGCGTACTACACCAAGAGCCTCAGTGACGGCAACTACCGTGCGATGGTGCTCAACCTGCAAAAGGAGAACTTTTGCTGTGGGAATGCGTTGCCGATCCACTGCGTCAACGACACACGCGCCTTCCCGACCAACTTTCCGAGTCCACTGATCTACTCGCAGCGGCGCCAGTGTGAAGCCAAAGGGTCCTACCTGTACCCACCGACCAAGGAATGCCGGACGAATGAGCGGTGTGAGTACGACCTGCCTTACGGCACTTGTGGACAGAACCCTATCACTTCAAGCTCCCGTGGCTGTGGAGCGTTCGTGTACCAGGCACTGAGCCGACAGGTTGCGGCGATCGGAGGGGCGACCTTGGGTTTTCTTGTCTTCCCGGTACGTGGTGCTTGAGTGGATGCAAGTTGATTGTCCATACACTCAAACCGGTTGTCTGTACCCAGGCCATGTATCTCTTGGGTACGCTCTGCCTCTGCCTGAAGAGGAGAGATCACGACGTCATGCCTGAAGTCGCGTTCGTCGCCAAGGTCAAAGTGTTCGCTGAAGGGTGACGCAGAGGGTGGCGAGTGATTAGTGAGAATCTTTCTGTCGGTCTTCTTCTTCACTCCACGCGTGGACGACGTGTAGCTGACGCTGGCGTCCGTTCACCAATTTGGCACTGTGGAGCATCGTGAGTCGCCGTGCCGCTGCCTTGACCGTGCCCTTGGTGGCCTGGAATCTCTCGGCGTCCATCGTGTGGTAGATCAAGTAGCACGTACGGCACACGCGCACCATCTCGTACTGCGCCGACTGTTTCTTGGTCTCATCCTCCCACGCGACTGCAGACAACATGAAATTCCCATCAACACACGCAGAGCAGAACATCGACAAGTACCGAGACAATGTGTACGTGGCTTGGCGTTGAAGAACTCAGACTCGGGGTTCCACAGCGTGCTCTGCAGCATGAAGAGCCGACGCTGGAGCAGCTTCTTGAACGCGTTGGCTACTGTGCTTGTGTCGCCTCTGATGCTGGCGGTGACACGCATCTCGAGGGTGGCCTCCGCGTCGGCGCCAAACTTCTTCAGGAACTGAGTCTCCTCTTCACACAAGTGCAGCGACTTGAACGAAGCCAGAGTCAGTCATAGAGTGCCATGGGATAGACACAGCTAGAGACAGTGGTCCACATACCTTGCGCGTGATTTGCTGGAGCTCTTTGGACGTCGACAGTGCTGTGCTCGTCTTGTTGAGCTCCCCAGTGGCGAACGCGCGGCGGTCGCAGTAGATCGCACCCGCACAGGTTGACCTCGACGGTCCTGCGCTCTATCGTTGATGTGGATCGTCAGAATGAAGACCCAGTTCCCTCTGCGATCATCAAAAAGGATCACTCACCATCGGACGAGGCACCGCCGTGGGTGATCGTGTGGTGGCCGCCTTGGCCTTCAAGTCAGAGTGAAAAACGACGTGGCTGACCCGTACGAGCATCAGGCGATGCGAGTTTGTGATCTGGTACTCGGCAAAGAGCTGGCGGATCGATTCCCTTGTGGCTGCTTCCACCTCGGCGACCAACTTGGCTGTCTCGTGGCGGACGAGATCTTCTACTGCACGTGGGAGGGACATGGACGTCCGGTGGAAAGAGGACTTCACAGTGGGAGCAGAGTGTGGCCTGGACGCTGTTGGATTGATGGGTGGAGATACCTCTGCTTGATGGAGGTCGTGGAAGAGCGTCGGGAAGAGGAAGACGCGGGTGGATGCTGCAGTGTATGGGTTGAACTTGGCCACTACGGTCCCTGAGAACTGCGGGTGCTGGTGGGCATGAGCAAGGTAAGGCTGGAGCAAGAAGCCAGTCATCCACAGTGGTGAACTTGGTTGGCAGAGCGTAAGGTTAAAGTCGAGATCCGAGAGCAGCGAGTATGCAAGCCCGCCACCGTTTACATCTTCCTGGCGTTGAGAAACCCACGCGTTGGCTCACAGTCAAGCAACGAATGAAGCAGCGTGCGTACATGGAACAACAGAGCGAGATGTCGGGACACAGCCGACACCTCTGTCTTCTTGACGAAGAGCCTCTTGATCGCGATGGGCGTCAAGTGGCCATCGCTCTTGCGTTGGATCTCCTAAGAATATGATATATTTGTTAGCATTCATAGTGTGAGCTTGGATGCCCTACAACCAGGAGAGGTAGGCACACACCCCAGACACACGGGAGGTGAAGAACCAGTCGCGGACCTCGCCGCCAACGATGATGACGGCGTCTGCGACGTCGATTTTGGTTCTGCTCGACGCCGTCAACACTTCACGTTAGAACACCCAGTGTTCCCAGGACTCTGACAGCCACTGGGCACTTACTTGCGTTCCCAGAGCCGACGATAGATGCTGATACGTATTCACAGTTAGACGGATCCAGTATTATCCACATGCATGCAGGATGACGTACTCGATCCATCGCTGTTTCTGGAGCGTGGCGTTGGTCGCGACCTGCTTCTCCAGGTCAGGTCCACGCAGACTCGTCCCATGGCCAAAGGCCTCGTCCCGCCGGCGGCGGTCCCTTTCGACGGCGGGCCGGCTTGTCGCCATCGTTGCCGGTCGGTTGTTGATTGGTGGTCAATCTTCCCACGTGATGTGGTAATGTGGTGGCATCTTGTCGCTCTATTTTCGGCTGGATTCGATCGCCACTCTTGGCATCACTTCTGCCAGGCTAGCTGGAGAAGCAGTGTGCCATTCACCCCCACGACACCCAGCCTATCTATCACGCAAGCAGCATAGCAGAGCCATGTCGTTCTACCTCATCAGCGAGGGGCTCACGTACGTGAGCGGAGACGTCTGCTCATCCTACCACCGCCACGCTCACAGTGTCGTCGCCTGCAGGTGTCTGAGTATGTTTTCCGGTGCCTACGAGTCGCTCAAGGTGCTCTCGCGCTCAGAGAAGGGTCTGGAGATGGTGACGCTAACGCCGATCCTCGAGTTCTGGCTCGTGCTCGGGGCGCTGACCATCTTTGAAGAGTATATGGAGTTCCTCGTCTCATGGTACGTGGTCACGAGTGTCATTGGGTTTTGTGACCCATCCCAACTGAAATGGATTGCATCCACCCACCACGTCTAGGATCCCGCTGTACTACTTGTTCAAGTGTGTGCTGCTCGGATTGATCCTCGTACCCAACGCCAAGGTGCTGTATCTATGATGGGTGATGGTCGCACACAAAACACGGCGGCTCATGCATGTATACAACCGCCAGGTGCCCCATGTGCTCTACCACGGCTTCATTGAGCCGGCAGTGGACCAAGTGCAGCAGGCCGTGTACACTCACGCCATGCCGCTGATCGAGACACTCACGATCAAGTAGGACCCGTTGGCATATCTCATTTTTGTGCTCTGGTGACTGACGTCTGCGTGGACTGGCTGACAGACACGGACACTGGGTCCATGAAAAGCTGATGAAGCGGTCGCTGCCACTGATGGACGAGTTCGAACTTCAGCAGTACGAACGTGACCTCCAGGACAAGCTGCTCAGCGTGCGCGTATGTTAATGGCGTTCGGTTGATTCTGGTTGCACTGTGGCTCATGATGGTGTCTACAGAAAGAGCTCTGTGCTCGCTGCCGTCGTACGGTGGCCACAGAAGCGAAGGAGGCGAAGTAGATACTACTAATACGTAGCGAAACAACCCGATGCGTTGAATACATTCAGCCACGATCCACAGGATCCTACTTACTTCTTGCCCTTGCCCTTCTTGGGCGTCTCCTTCGCCGCTGTGGTGTTCTGTGGTGGCACAACTGCCGTCGCTGTCGCTGTCGCCGTGGTCGCTGCTGTCGGGTAACTTGGATCCGCCTGCTTGGTGGCCGTAGGTGACGTAAACGTACTGGATCCGTAGGTCGGGAGACGGTCGTTGTTGAGCGAAGCACCGGCGGGCGACGCGTTCGTACACATGCTCGTCGTGAGCACAACAAACGCTGTGAAGCAAGCCGAGGTGCCAGCGATGTAGCCAAACAGACCGCCCGCCATGCCGAAGTCGAGCAAGCCGATGAAGAACAAGTAGGCGCCGAGGCCACGGAATGAGTAGAGGAAGCCAAAGTTGTGGCGAAGGAACGCGTCGGTGGAGCGCAGGCGACACTCGAACGCGAGCAGCAGCAGCGCGAACAGCATCACGTACACGGCGATGAATGTGGCTGGCACATCGAGCGAGAAGATCTCGGCGAGGCTGCCGATGCCAGCGAGCAGCTGGATCACCGCCGTTAGCAGGTTGAGCAGCCGCACATACTTGACCCACGTGGCCGCGAACGATTGCACCGCCATCGTCTCCTTAGAGTTGAAGAGAGAGAGAGAAAGGGAATGAGCACCGTCGGTCTTCTCGCGCCGATTGCCAAGTCTGTTCAGCGACCGAGAGCTTCGATATTTTTTTCTTTTGGTTTTCTTTTTTTCCTCTTCTTCTTCTTCGTGTTTCGTTTTTGGGTTTGAGGATGAGATTGAAGTTGGCGAGTCCACCGTGTTTTGAGAATTCATCATTATTGCAATCTGTACTTGATTTTTGAGTAGCATGTATTGGTGCGGGGGTTGACTTACTGGTAGAACTCGAACATGGTGTCCGCGCGCTTGACCGCGTTCTTGTATCCCTTCTCAAAGTCCTTTGGCAGCACGACGTAGCGGTTCTTGCGCACGGCCTGGAGACCGGCTTCCTGGCAGATCGACGAGATGTCGGCCGAGCTGATCTTCTCTGGTCGGTTGACAAAGTCCTAGGCAGGCATCAGTCAGCACACACTGGTGCACGCAGCAAGACAGAGATCAATCAACATACCTCAAGATCCACCTCGTCGCTCAGGTTCATGTTGGCCGTACACGCCTGGTAGATGAGACGCTTCTGTCGACGGTCGGGCAGAGGGAACTCGATCTTGCGATCCAATCGACCAGGACGCAGCAGCGCCGGGTCCAAGGTATCCGCGCGGTTGGTCGCCATGATCACCTTGACGTTCGTCGTCTGGTCGAAGCCGTCCATTTGGTTGAGCAGTTCGAGCAGAATACGTTGCACCTCGCGATCCGCGCCGGTCTGGGCGTCGAAACGCTTGGTCGCGATGGCGTCGACTTCATCGATAAACACAATGCACGGCGAGTTCTCCTTGGCCAGTCGGAAGACATCACGCACCATACGTGGGCCTTCGCCCAGGTACTTTTGCACAAACTCGGAACCGACCACACGGATGAACGACGCGGTCGTGGCGTTGGCCACGGCCTTGGCCAACATCGTCTTGCCGGTGCCCGGTGGGCCGTACATGAGAACACCACGTGGCGGGTCCACGCCAATCTGCTTGTAGAGGTCGAAGTGGGTCAGCGGCAGCTCGACGGCTTCGCGCACCTCCTGCTTCTGGACATCCATGCCACCAATGTCCGAGTAGCTCACGTCTGGGCGCTCTGACATCTGCATCATCTGGATGCTCGAGTCCGACTCTGGTGGCAGGACATCCACAACAGCGTGCGAGTGGCGGTGGAGTGCGACCGACGAGTTGGGCTTGAGACGCTCCCGGTCGAGCGTGCTGAGGATACGCACGTAGTAGTTGGAGCCAGCGGTGGAGCCAACGATGCCGTAGTTGGCGTCCACCATCTCCAGGAACTGGCCGATCACCAGTGGCACCGACTGGATGCGCTTGACTTCCTGTTGTGGTCGATAGAGACACGATGTTGGCAAAAGAATCGGTAGTCACCACTCACTTGCGACGAACGTACCTCCTTGGCGCGGATCAACTCGCGCTTGAGGTTCTTCATCTCATCCTTGATGTACCCTTCCTATTAAATAGATTGATCCACATGCGTTAGACCCTCTCAAAGGTGAGTGCTTCAACAGCGTGGAAGACGCACCTGAATGTCGAGGAACTCGAGGTGGCGCTCGAGTGACTTGTACTTGGAGTACAAGTCCGTCTTGCTCTCCTACAGTTTGGGGGGAAAGAACGAAGGGAATGAGGATACGACAGGCGTGGTCTATGTCGACGTTCAGGAGAGCGCGCACGTACGATAGCGACTGGCAGCAACGGCTCCTCCTCGATTGGCAGTCCGATCTCGTCCATGGTGCTTGTGTGTAAAATCTTCCCTCGTGAGGTATCTTGCATGCACGACACAAGTGACGATTCCACTAAGTACGAATCAACCCTAGGTCCACTAAAAAGAGGATAATAGTAGTGTTTATTTCCCAAATGTTGGGTTTGTGTACTGATTTAACGTTCACAACAGGTAAGAATCGCTTCGATCGCGATCTCGAAAAGTCATCAAAGCACAGCGAGCAAGTTGGTGATACCCGCGACGGTCATCAGGAAGAGCACGATCGCATATGGAGCCTGTGTGCGCCAGGACTCTGGGTGGTGGATGATCGCATCCTCATAGTGGAATTGCGATCGGCGAGTCGACACAGAAATAGTCGATGTAGTGGGCCGCGTGTTGTTGGAGTTGCATCCGCTTGAGAAGCCGACCGGCTCATCACGGTCAGAAGTGGGTGATTCATCGCTGCTCAGATCGGACTCGACAAGATCACCCGAGCTGGCACGCCGATTGTGACACGAGATGACTTGCACGCTCTGGTTGATGCATTCATCGCACGATCGGACGCTCTTCTTCTGAAACAGAATCCGCTTGGTGGAGCACGCGCCACACACCACTTCGCCACACAGGCGGCAATGATGTTTTTTGTTGAAGAGCTTGAACAAGCGAGCGCAGTTGGAGCACTTGGTACGCGAGGACTTGGGTACCCAGTGTGACCGACGGCATAGCGAGTCTGCCTCCATCCCCATTGCCTGCGCTGACACGCGACGGAAGAGCGTGCTGTTGCGGCGCGCTGGTGTTTCCGATGGTCCTCGTGGTCGCGTTTCAATCACCGCCGTGGCCATCTTGTCACCTTCGTAGCAAGATGCGAAGTGCGAGTGAGCGTAGCGTTCTCTGACTGACTGTGGATTCTTCTTTTATTTGCGTCCACGCTCATCAAAAGCTAGTGATGCGGAAAGGAGCTCTCCATCTGCACCCTCTTGCACATATCCAGACTGTCCCTGTGTGTGGCTCGTGAAAATTCGCCGTCCCCTACCCACGCGTGTGGCGAATTGGAAACTGGAAACACCAGGAAGGAATGTGGCCGAGCCGATATCGATTAACGCAGGTTCAAGCATTACATACGACAGGTTCCGAACAGATTGAAGTGGCCACGCGATGCTAAAGTTATGGAGCGGTCGGGCTGGCGGCGCCTGCAGCTGCGGCCGCGCTCTCGGGCTTGGATAGGTCGTCGTCACCAGTGACGAGCTCTTGCGCATGTGCAGCTACTACTGGTGCCGTGTTCGCCACCTCGTTCTCCTCAGCACCCTCTTCTTCGGCGCGTGATTCGTCCGGTGTGGACGGCGTGGACGGTGTGGCCGCAGCGGCCGCCACTTGGTCCATCACGTCGTCCAGCACATCTTGGACGACCTCGTGGGCCACACTCACAGCCGCCACCAGCGCGCGGATCGCTTCGTAGATCGGCTGCGTATCTGGACATTGGAGCTTCTGGTTGGAGATCCACACGAGCCCCGTCTGCGTGACGCGCACAAAGCACGCAAACGACCGGTGGACGTACTGACGGTAGAACCGCTCACGCCGTCGGGCGTGGTACCCCATGGAGCCCGCAGTGGACAGCGGCAGGTCCAGGATCGCGTACTCGTCGTCGTGGTTCAAGTGGTCGCGTGGAATTGCGTGCATCGCCTCACAGCAGAAATGCAGGCGGTCCACTAGCGCGGCCTCGACGATGCGCTGCTCCACGGCGCCACGCAACGGCAAAAAGATTGGACACACAAGTGGATGCAAGTCGAGGTCGCTCGAGATGCCATTCTGCGGTACCTGCAGGAACTCGAGTCCTAGCTGCTTGGAGCGGCGCATCAGCCCCTGGATAAACTCCTCGACCAGCGCGCTTCGGCACACGAGCCACCGCACCTCGATGTGGAAGCACTGGCTCGGCAGCAGCTCCGTGTCCAGCCGCGTGACCAGCCAGTTCTGACTCGAGGGCGAGTCGGGCGCGTGCAGTAGGATCTTGGCGTTCTCCTGGCCGATATGCTTGAAGCCATCGATGCCACTGCGTGCGATGCCCGCACGCCATTCGCTCGAGATCTGGACGGAAGGAAACGACGCCGCATCGCCGACTTTGGACTTGAGATAGTCGATGAACTTGCGGGCGCGATCCGTGTACAGCTTGAGCGTGGTCTCGTCCTCACTGTCGTTCTCCCCAGAGAGCTGCGGCGGCAGGATGCTGAACAGGATCCGTTTGTATCGGATGTCTTCGTTCATGTCCTCCGAGTAGCCACACACGAGCTGGTCGAGGTTGTTCCATTGGTACTCCTGTGCTGGGTACTTGCGGAACTGCTGCGTGGAAAACATAAAGCTCTGCGCCACAGGCGACCACATTGAGTACCGGTACTCCATCGTGTCCACGTCCGAGCGCACGGTCGCTTTCTGGAGGAACCGCTTGACGTCGACGGTCTGGGACTCTTCATTGTACACGATCTCGTGGATGCGGTGGCCCATGGTCAGGCGGTACATGACACCACGTGACTTGATAGACGACGCGTTCTTGGACAAGGGATCCACAGGAACAAGCTGAAAGTCCTGTGAGAAACGCTGTGCGACCATCTCGGCCACGAAGTCGCGGTAGTCACGGAAGGTCACACCGTTCAACTCGTCGCGCTCCGGCAGCGTCAGGCTGTAGAACGACTGCGTGTAGTGGTCGCGTAGCTCGTGGGGACCAGGGATGTAGTCTGTGGTGAGCGGCAGCAGCGCGGGGAAGCACAGCGACTTCCACTTGAGCACGCTCTGCACGAGGCGGTACGGGTTCTTGCCGTCGCTCGGACGTACTTGGCTCCAGCGACGCTGGTTGCTGGTGAGCTGCTTGTAGATGTATGCATCCGAGTGGAACAGATCGTCCTTCTTCTTGCCCTTGGACGACGACATGAGGATCGGACTGTTGGCATACGTGCCACCGTCCACGGCTCTCAGCAACTGGAACGTGTTGGGTAGCGACCCACCGAGCGTGCGGCCTCGCGGCAGGGACATGTCGAGGCTGGAGGCGTCATCGCCCTCAGCGTCTTCGTCGTCGTTCTCCATGTTCCCGCTGTCCCTTGGACTCTGTCGCTTCTCGACCGAGATGTGGCAAGGCTTCCCGTCCGAGTGCACCGAGATACGAGTCGGTAGGCCGGGTGACGTCGTGGGCATCATGGAGCTCGTGGTGTGCGAGCTTCGCCATCGCTTCGGCTCGCCTCCGCTGCTAGTCTTCGTGGCCAGCTGACTGCGCTGCGGCTGAGTTCGAGAGTCGTCGCCCGCACTGGTAGACGACGTGTGGAACATGCTGGTGGATGGCATGCGTGCTCCGAGCTGCTTCTTGTTATTACTGGTCGTAGAGGCCATGGGTGCGACGCCAGCTTTGAGTGGTGGGGTGAGGAACACACGCTGGTTGCCCTGGTGGGAGCTCTCGTCACTGTTTGTGCATGGCGTGCTCCGCTGCACGGTCTTGGGTGCAGGCACACGGAACACAGCGTCGTCGTAGTGCTCGCATGCTCGAACGATCTGCTCACGCGTGAGCGACACAGGTGGGTCATCGGCTGAGCTGCTGGCGTCGTCGCCGTCGTACCCAATATCCTGGACGTCGTCCGAGTCCAGGGACGGCGCTCGTGCTCGCACCAGTTCACTATCACGCCCGAGCGACAGGTAGTCGTCGTCCAGCATGAACGAGTTGTAGCTGAACGTGCGTGAATGGCGGCGCGATCGCGTCTCGACGTCCTCGTCGTTCTCCTGGTGGCCCGTGGCCGGCGTGTCCTTGAACCTCGCTAGGAGTCGTTCAAGTGGTCGTGGGAGAGCACTCTGCAACGCTCGCGAGCTCCGTGGTGTGTCCTGCCACGTCGCAACGTCCTTGAACATGCGGCACATGGGCAGCGGAACAAATGCCTTGGAATTCTTCTCTCGCACGGGGCAGCACACTGAGCAGACGCTTGTAATGTCCTGGTCGAGCGGGCACTTGTGCTCGGCCATCATGTGTTCTTGCACAAAGCTGAGCGGGATCCAGAGCGGCACCTCGTACCGCTTGCGTGTAGCGATGCGAGCCTGGCAGTTCTTGCACAGGAGACTCGGATGCGTCGCGGGTTGAGGGATCTGGACTTGTTGGACTCGCGTCGTCGTCGGCTCTGATGTCTGCTGCGTCGGCTCGGCGATGGTACCCAGGTCATTCGAGCCGGAGCGAGAGCGTCGGTTGGTCGTGGTCGTGGTCGCTCGGTTCCCCGCGTGCTGTGAGCTGTTGCACGTGCACGCGTCGCTGTCGGTGGTGATGCCAGCCATGCCGTCATTGCGTGACGCGATGGGCAGGTCAGTGAGGTCGGATTGCTTGAAGATAAAGAGCGGGCACTTGTGCAGTGGTGGCGTCGAGAGCGAGATCATATCGATACCGATGCCGTGGTCCATCATGCGCTGCTCGGTGATCTCGGCAAGCTGCTGCTTGACGCGGAAGATGCCGTTGCCCGCGGTGAGGAGCACGACGCTCTGGCCGCTGCGTGCCAAGTGACGATCGATGTGGTGCTTCTCGAAGATGTTGAGCACGAGGTTGATGGCCTCCAGTAGGTTTCCGTCGCGGGCGGGGGACGGCACACCGCCACGGCGCACTGGCATCGCACCGGGCAGCCGCTCCTCGTCTCCTGGTAGTGTGGTCGTGGAGAATGGCGTGGGCTTGGTGCGTGGCGAGCGCCAGCCGCAGAGGTGCGGGAACGCGTTCATCTCCTGCTTGAGCTGCACGATCAGCGGCTGGAGGTCGGTGACGGCGCTGTCGAACGCCACGATCTTGTAGAAGTCCTGGTAGTGGCGGCCGTCTTCGTCCACGCCGATGGCAAACATATCATCCTGCTTGCCCGAGAACGGGAATGCCGACTGCGTCGTGGACGACGACTCCACTCGTGACCGTTTGCCGTAGCGCAGCACGCGGTTCTTGACGTGGTGGCTGGTCGACTTGCCGTCCGAGTAGAAGGACCGCGGTGGCGTGGAGAGCGCGCCGTAGCCCACGTCTCGATCCCGTGCGTCCAGCTCCGGGTAGTAGTTGCGTGCAAAGAGCATGATCGTGAGGCTATGGGACACGTTGTGTTTGATCCACTTGTGTAGCACATTCTGCACGATCTGCAGCAGGATCTCGAGGTAGAGCTTGCCCGAGTTGGCCATCTCCCATAGCTCGGGGCTTATCTGCACGAGCCACATGAACCGCGACGTGCGTGAGCGGAAGGCAAACTTGGTCGTGCTCGACACGACGCCACTGCGGACTGACTCGCCGTTCGCACGCAGGTCCATGACCTGCCACCGTGTGCCCTGCACACGCACACTCTTGCCCACGTACAGCGCTGTTCCAACAAGCGACTGCTTGAGGTACCACAGGTCACGACGCGAGAGGAACTGGTCCTTGAGTGACACCTCGACGAATGCAACCGGGACCTGCTGCTTCTGCACAAAGCGTACCGTGACATCGTGGAAGGGCGCGAGCTGGAAGAGACTCGCGGTGTCGCGGAAGACGCTGAGCTTGAGGTTGCCGCGGATCGGCGCGGCGGTCGAGAGCGGCGGGATCTCGAGCAGCAGGTGGTGCTGCGCGGCATGGTAGTCGGCAGCCGTGAATGGCGCGGCGGCAGCGACCGCGCTCTCCTCGCGCAGCCGCTGCGACTCAGAGGCGTGGAAGATCTCGACGACGTACTTGTCTGGCGAGAGCTCGGCGAGTTCCGGGAAGTACTCGGGGTTGAGCACGAGCTCGTCGCCGTTCTGGAACTCGTGGCCGTGGACGAGTAGCTTGACCTGTGAACTGAGTCGGCGGCGTGGCGACTCGGATGGTGTCCCGTTCTTGGCATAAGAGGAGAGAAGAGTAGAGGAAGAGGCGCGTGCAGCCGCCGCGGCGGCGCTCAGCGCGGCGGCTTTGGCGGCGGCGCCGCCAGGGCGTCGGCGATCGTAGCGGCGACGCATCGTCAGTCCATCAAATGATGGCGGTGATGGATCGGATTAGAGGAAACCTCTGTAAGTGGATATCGTTTTATACGGGTTTCAGTTGATGCGACCTGCCTGACTTCATGTTATGATTGACTCGTGCTGTACTGGGTGCTGCGATTGCTCTGAGGTTACATGGGTATTAGTAGGATCACCGAGTAAAGTCGGCCATGCTCCTAGAGAAAGCTCGGATCTTGGTGATGAGGGACGGGTGCGGGGCGCTCTGTTCGAGCCCTTGTACCAGGCGATGCATCTCTTGAAACAAGATGTCGCACGCCGCGCAGCGCTGGGACCTGACAGCCACAGTGAAGGTCAAGCCAGAGGGGGATGGGGTCAGTGAATCAAGACCACGCACCGCTCTTCTCCTGCAAGGTTGACGCCTCGAGACTGGTACTGGTGGGCGTCACGTGCGTCTTTGACGACCTGGGAGAATGCGTTGAACAGCCGCTGGCCAGCTTCGACTGCCACGCTCAAGTACGTCTCGAACTTGCTAGAGAACAGCTCGACCACGAGAGGCAGCAGAAGCACACACCCTTCCAGGTCGACACCGAGTGTCTGAACATCGGTGACTCTCAACATGTCTACAACCACCGCCTCTCGTTTACCGCTCGGCAGCTGAGCAAGATACCGAAGACCATCGTGCAGGCTGCCCCTTTCCCAGTACGAGAGTAGTTCCTGGACACACTTTTGGCGAGCGCGGATTGTCTTCACTGATGTGTCCATTCCACAACGAAGCTCCATGATGTAGTCTGTCGTCAGGAATGGTGGTGCGGCTTCTGCAACGGGAGGTATGTCTGCATTGTTGCCATGATCTACAGTAGTAATGGTGTGTGCATGAGGCGGAAAGTAGACCCCCACGACATGGATTTGCACCACCTACCTTGTTGAGCATCTCGTGAAGGTGGGCGTATGTCTGCCGTCGGAGGACGAGAGTCGACGGCAGATTTACGTTGACCTACAACAAAGTGGTGAGCGCTGACACGCAGCCCACCTTTCTGTGGGGACATACCAGATTTGCGCGGATCGTCGACGTGATTGACTTGAGATTGCACGTGGACAGGTGGCGTGGCTGCCGCAGCCAGCACTGGCTGAGAAGGAAGGACAACCCCTGGCGTCGCTGGTCGAGATCTGGCTGTAGCCTCGTCCTTCCTCAGGCGTGCCGAATCTCCACCACTGGATGGCCGCGCGCGAGCAGACATTGGGGCGGCTTGCTGGGCTGCGGGCTCAGAAACCACGCGTGGCTGAATGACCGGTGGCGGTGATACGATAGCCGGGGCTGGTGTCTGGGAAACAGAGCGTGTGGGCTCCTGTCGCTGCTGCCAACTCTTCTGGAACGGTCGCATTTGGTTGAGATCGAGCAGCCAGATCGATACGAACGCGTCTTGGATCGTGCCACCCATGATTTTGTTGTCTTCCAGTATGGTGACGTCGGCTTGCACTTCCCCTGCTGCCACATCCTTCGGTTTGTGGCAAGCGATGCTATCGTGGCACTGCGCCATCCCACCACATCCACGATCACTCCCTTGCCATCTAGCAAATTCTAGAGAAACAGACATACCTCGATTGCAGTCTCGTATGACCAAACACGTATGGCATCCGGTGAGCAGCTGATCATGTACTTGCCGCTATGTGGCTCCGACACGGTGTGGCAGACTGCCGTCGTCTACGTAGCACGCGTGCTTATGAGAATACAACCATCTATCGGTCAAGAAAGTTGCTGTGAGCGTACCGCGGAGCTGTCAGTCGGTGTAACGCCGATCAACGCGAACTCTTGCACGTCCCATATACGAATCGTCTTGTCCGTGGACGACGACACCAGGATAAACTCTTCTGGGTTGAACTCGAGCGAGGTGATGGCGCCGCCGTGGTCTGGGAACTCACGAAGCATTCTCCCAGCGGTCAAATCCCAGATCTTGATTGTGCCATCCATGCCGCCAGAGGTGAGCCACCGGCCGTCGGGGGTAAAGCACACCTTGGTCACTTCGCTCTTGTGCCCTTTGAACATTTGCATGCAGCTCTTGGTCCGGAGGTCCCACACTTTGACGATGGTATCGAGCGAGCCCGAGGCCACGTAGTCCCCATACAGGTGATAGTCAACGGTCGTGCACGTCGACATGTGGCCCTTGAGCGTGCGACTCACTTTGCCGGCTTCCAGGTCGAACGCCTTGATGGATCCTGCCTTGGAGCCGGCGATGAGTTTGCGCTCGGTTGGATCGAAGACAAGGCTCTCCACGGGACTCTGGTGGCCTGATAAACTCTATGGTAATATGTGGGTAGGCGTGATGATGTGTGAGGATTGGACGTGACACCGGTGCACGCACCATGATGTTTTTGGTCTCGCGCTCGCGCATTCTCCAGAGGTTCACCATGGTGTCGTCACCGCCCGTCGCTGCGACTTGGCCCTAGCGCACACGCATAGACACAACAATCAGTTGTCGCGAAGGAGACTCCCAAGCTGTAGCTGCGGTGGCTACAGTACGCACCGACTTCCTGCCGAAGCGGAGGCAATTGACATTGCTGGAATGCCCGAGGAAATGCGCTGATGGAATACCACACACACACCAAAGATACTGTCAGCTTGCACCGTCACAGCAGGGGGCGCTGTGAGCAATCAATGTGCTGCGTACAGTGTCGTGTGAGCGCCGCCATCTTGGAGTTGGCTCGTTGCGCGCCGATTCAGGCGGTTATTGCTGCGTTCAAAATGAGGACAAAACAACGTTTTTTACGCCAGAGGCGTTCGATTGAAGTGAATTTAACGTTACTTGGGGAGGGGATACCCTGACATCCACATTCAACTTTCACAATCAAGAGAGGTCCCAAAATGCAGGTGTTGCTCGCCGTGCTCAGCTTCGTGGATATTGTTGCGCTCACCTTCCTCAACGGGTACTGGGTGCGTCACGCCGTTGCCGCTAGATGTGACTGTGATTGTGTGTACTGACTGACTCGCTATTCGCAGCTGATCACGCTCGATGAGTTGGAACTCGATCACCTGAACCCAGCGGATGTTGCGCGCCGGCTGAATAAACTCGTGTGTATGTACATCAATCGGTGCGCGCGATAGCTCTGTTGATGGACATGACTCACGCTGTGCTCCTTGTAGTCCCAGAGATGATCTTGCACGGCATCCTCATGCTCCTGTGTCTGCTGGCGTGGGCGCCGTGGGTGCTACTGCTCAATGTGCCAATCGCTGTGTGGCACGCGCACCGGTCCGTATAGGTACGAGCATTTTCTGTAGTATCATACGCTGACGCTGCTTGTATGTATAGCGTTTCGCGCAACGAACACATGCTGGATCCGACCGAAATCCTGCGCTTCAAGACTCTAAAGGCGGCGCGTATGCAGTCCATTATCAAGACGGTGTTTTACGGCGTGCAGATCGTGTACGGCATGTTCTGGATGGTGTCGGCGATCGTGACCTCCGCCAAGGGCCGTAAGGGAAAGAACTGAACCCAGCAGCTGCAGCAATAGGCGCGGTGGGTGGTGACACATAGATGAAAACACATTTGTTGACTCAAGGCTACGTAGTTCGTTTTACTGGCTGTGGCATCTACTCGTTCTCTCAGTCACTCAATCCTCATCCACATAAGCTAGGGAAAAACAATACGCGAGGGTCTCATCACTCGATGGTCGCGTGAGGCAGTTCGCTTCGACACGGCATGATCTGATCGTCTACGCCGTGAACAGCGAGGCTGCGGCTACCGCCAGGACCACTAGTGGCAAGCCTACCACTGCGTTTGCACTGGAGGACGGCGGCTTGGTGTTCTTCGTACCATCAGTGCGGCCGTTCGCACCCAACTCAGGATCCGGCACTGAGCTGGTCTCTTCATCGGAGAGTGACGTCGGCGCCGTGGCGAGAGCTGGGAACTTGAAGTTGGGGTCGGTCGTACAGCATGCCTCAGCCGACTTGCACGGGAAGTAGATCTGCAAAAACCCACGGCGCTGGCAGCCAAAGCCTTCGTTAGACTTGGGTGCAGTCTTGTAGCACGGCGAATTGCTCGACTCGTGCTGGTCTGGCTTGGACAGTGGCTTCAACTTTGCCACGCTGTCACCATCGATCAGGGTCGACACGAAGGCACCAGCAACGATGTCTTCGTACATGTTGTTTGCCTTCTCTGCGCGCTTGGCGTTCGCGTTTGGATCCAAGGAGTCTTTCCAAAAGTCGAGCCCTTCCAGCATCCCGTTCTTTGGCCCATGCTTGAACTCGTTGTGGTCCTTGCTGGCCTTACACCACTGCTCAAAGTCCTTGTACTCGTTGCCGTCGTCATCTTCCAAGTTGGTGATGCCCACGATGTCATCGAGCGGCACCCAGCCAAGGATGTCGTAGGTGAACGTGCATTCGACACCGCCCGGCGCTTTGCCGAGATCGCACAAACCCTTGCGCGAGTTCTTGCGGCACTCCATGTCCAAGTCTTCCTTCTTACCAAACACCTGCAATGGGCACGTGGTAGGGAACGAGAACCAGTACGTGTCCGGGTACGGCGCCTTGTCGTTGTCGTCTTTCAGACCACCATCAATGAATGGACCTAGGATTAGCTGTTTGTCTTCGCCGTTGAACTGGAGGCACTCGGGTGGGAACGTTTCGCCCTTGATCGGCGTGCACCTGCCACTATCCATTGGCTGCATCTGGCCGTACTCAGGCACGTTCCACTTGTCGCGGTACTGCGCGATGGTCTCGTTGCTCTGCGCAATGAGGATCTCGTAGAGCACGACCCATTTCATCTTGTTCTTGCGCTCACAACACAGTTCCTCTGAGCGCGCGAGCACATCAATGCCTTCAGCCTGCACGTACATGAGGGCACCCTCCACGCTCGCCATGTTGACCGTGTCCATCGCTGCCACGTAGGAGTGCTCGAAGTCCCCCTTGCCGAACTTGGGGAGACAAAGCGGTCCTTCATGAACACCGGCTCGTCACCTTGGACACGCGCCTGCACAACACGCACCATGGGCATCTGGTACTCACAGCCCAAGATCATTTGCTTGAGTTCGTTCAATGGAGACTCATTGGGTGACGATGGCTTGCTGCCCGCCAACGCTAGCTTGGACGTGCCTGGGGTGACAAGAGCTGGTGTTGGCGTTGGTGCCGCTGGGATCGTTGCCGGGTGCTTGAGTGGCTCAACGTTGCCCGGTGGTGGCTCTGTGGGCGTCGCTGTCGTCGGTGCCGGCGTGTCTTCAGCGAAAAAAGTAGCGAGCACGGGCGACGTGGTCGCAAGGACAGAGAGGAGTCGAACGAGGTTCATCGTGATTGCGACCAAGAAGGATGCGATATGAGTCCATGAAGGCTAGCCTTGTTTGATTGGAGAGACGCACTCCATAGCTGTATGAGTGGACACCACCTTGCAGACAAGATTGTGTCGTGATGTATTCAATTCGCGCTGGGTAAGTACGGTATTAATACTCGACTGTCGCGTGTGTAATCTCTCCTCAATGAGACGGAGTCCTTTATAGATATCGTCCACTCCTTGCATTATCCGATACTGGATGGCGGTGTGAGCCCATCGCTCACTTCGCACGCTATTCAGGTTTCAAGTCAAGTGGACGGCAACGGTGAGAGAGTCCGCATCGAGGAGATCCACCTTTACTGGGTGTACTGTACTACAGTAGATGGTCCAGGCTACCGGTACTTTATAGGTGCCGTGGAGACACGCGAAAACTTCCACCCGCCGAGGGTGCAAGTGCCGAGGTGGAGAGTCATTTGTTTGATACTTGTACTTGTATACCATCACTGGTTGACATCGTCCCTAGAACTACAGTAGACACTTGAATTTCGGCGACGTCTGCTCTTCCTCCTGGTGTTCCTCGTGGCCATCATCATCATCATCATCATCGTCGTCCTCGCTCGTTGTGTTGACCATCGGCTCCTCCAGGCTCGTCTTTCGTGGGGCTCTTGATGGATTCACAACTGGCTTGAGTGCCTCCGGCTCATCGACGCTGAGCTTGCGTACTTCCCCTCGCTGGTCGTCGGCCGCGTACTTGTACACGACCGACTCGTCGCTCTTGGACTTCCCCATCATCGGCTGGTACTTGGCCAGAGGCGTCGAGCCGGCGTTCCGTGATCGCTCAATGTCGTCGACTTCGAGCGCCGCGAGCAAGCCTGCCTTCTCCATGTCGGGGCCATCCTCCTTCAGCTTATCCAGCTTCTGCTTGAGTTCGACGTCTCGGCGACGGTGGCGACGCGAGCAGAAGACCATAATCACACACGTGCTCACAAAGCCGATCACACCGACCACGATCGCGAGGTAGAGTGGCGGGCCGTACGACGGCATGCGTGCGCGCACACTCGCGTCATCACTGTTGACGTACACAATCTGGACAGCCAGAGTACAGCGCGGACCGGTCCAGTACTCGCTGGTGCACTGGCACCGGTTGTTCATACAGACACCCGTCTTGGAGTTGATGGTGGCGTTCAATCGCACCGTGCAGTCGTCATCATCTCGGCACGCGGCGCCGCCGGTGACCTCGACCATCAAATTGTTTGCGTCTTCGTACTCTTCACGGTGATCAAGAATCCACCGCCGCGTTGGGTGCGACTTGGGATCACACCCAATCGCCATGGTCGAGTTGGCCGAGCGGTCCTGGTAGAGCCGCACATAGTCAATCTTCAAGTACATGGGGAAGTCGTCGCAGATGCGGTTCGCCTTTGGGTCCTTGCCGTTTCCACGGCAAGCGCCGGTGGCCACGTTCGGAGGCATGGCTCCCCACTGCGACGACAACGCGATGTTGAAGATGATGTACATGGGCTCCTCTGGGAACGTGAGTTGTGGGTTCGGTTCCTTGGCGAGCTGTGGGCCATTCACCAGCGACTGCGCTGGGATCTCGTACACGGGGTTACCCTCGACCATCCATCGAACGTACCCCGAGTCCCCCAAGACCCACTCGACCTGGTACGCCACAAAACTCGTGTACGCGCCGATATGGATCCCCCAGTTGGCGGAGAGCGCATCCATTTGGTAGTCGAAGGGCGTCATGACGTTGGTCGTGGGCGTCGTCGCGTTGCGCGGCTCGAGGCAGAGTTTGTTGGTGTTGTCCGGGTCACACAGGTACGACCCCATGTAGTTGTTCATGATCGCAAAGCACGTGCCCTTGCTGTTGATGCCCCAGCGCTTCTCAAGTGGATCATTCGGGATCAGACCCAAGTCGGCTTGCACGTCACGTGATGCGGAGCAAGTGCGCAGCGTGCACTTGTTGTCATTGACGCCGTTGGCGATTGAGGCATTCACCTCCTCAAAGTATTGGATGAACGTTTGGTTGCGTTCGCAGAACGGGTTGGCCGAGTAGCGCAGACCCTTGTACCACGTCGGGTACCCTCGTTGCTGGTACAACTGCTTTGGTACGTTCGGCAGGTTGGCCCCGGGCGTCTCACACGTGTTGCCATAGACGCAGTACTCAAAGTCCTTGGTGTTGATATCATCAACGGGAAATCGACGGTAGTTGGTCTTGAGGCCAGGGCCAATCTGGATGGACGAGGAGATCGCGTCGCCGCCACCTTCGAGTAGATCGATCTCTGGTGCACCGCGTCCTTGGTATGGGTTCAGTCCATGGCCCGGGTTGCCATCGCACGCGCTGATACGCTGGCTCTTGGTATCGAAGGCCTTCGGGTTACACTCGTTGTACGAGAATGGCCACATGCGGTTCGTGGAGCCACTAAACACGGCACGTCCGAGATTCCCCATCATCCAAATACCTGGCCAGGTAGGATAGAAATCGGCCGATGTCACTCTGGTGAATGGACTCTTCTGCATGTCCGGGTTCTTGGACTTGGCGGTGATCGCGCCGGGTAGCTGTGCACGCACTTCTAACATGCCGCCTTGGAAGCAGAACTTGTTCCACGACTGGACCATGCCGGCGCGGTAGTACTGTATGATGCAAACATACATAGTGGTCAGTGATTGCGAGTGCAGAAGCATCTCGTTTGATACGTGGAGGACGTACAAACGAGGAGGTCTGGAAGCCGGGTGGTCGTGAGTACATGTTGTAGACTCGCACGCGCGTGATCTCATCCTTTGCTTTGATGGTAAAGTAACAGAGCGCCGACGCGTTCGTGCTCGTGGACGGATTCGTCTCGGTCGCAGATTCGCACTGGATGTAGGTCATGTTGTGGGACAGATACTCGACCGCACCGTTCACGCCGTCGGGCTTCTCCAGCGAGGTCCAAAGGTGGTCATTTCCTGGTGTGAAGTTTCGCAATGGGTTGCTGAATTCGTCGCTCATCACCAGCTCCCAGGTCTGTCCTCGTGACGAGATGTAGAGCTGCCGATCGGCCGGCGTCTCTGGGTCCACCCATGTAGGCAGGCCGGAGCGCGCCGGCAGTTGGCCGATCTCGATGGTCGTTCGATTGCCGACGGTCATACTGAAGCCGTCGCCGCTTGCGCTGCCGCCATTGGGCGCCGTGTCGTAGATCGACTGGCCGGTGCCGTTCGAGATCGCTTCCACCAGAGCCGATCGTGACGCCAGCAGAAGCAACAGCGGGAGCTTCATCGGTGGCATCTCGCTATGGGGGGACCGGAGGACGGAGAATGCTGCTGTCGTCTCGAGCCGTCTGGGTGGAAAACGGATCGCGCTGCTCTGTGGATTCGTTTTGTCGTCTGACGGCACACTGATCACTCAATCGTACACATCCATCGTCAGTCGAAGTGCGTCACGCTGAACAGGTTTGGCACTATATGGATTCATAGAGGTACTTAGTCAAGAAAACACAGAGCTTTGGTGCAGAGACTCACAAGTAATTTGTTTTGAGAGGTTCATGCGGCTGGGCATCCATCGAGGTGAACTCGAGCAGATCAAGTCACAGTCGCATCTGGAACGATCCATCACCAAGCACCCCAAAACTTTTGGGCCAAAAGCAGTGGCAGGATCCTCGAAGGGAAGGAGTGGACACGCGTTACTTTACTTTACAATGAGATAAGTGGTTCCTGTCCAGTACCCATGGATAGAGTCGGAAGTCTCGTGGTCCTGGAAAATTGGCATCCTTCCAGCACTTCGATGATGGCAGAAGCGTCAGTTCATTCTGCGCAACGGCATCCTGTGTGTTGTTCGATTGGGTGACCCAACTTGGGTCTCATCGGTGGAGAGAGTGCCAGTCAGATTCGCGCTGAACACCTGACGGTGGGGCCGGTAGCTGTTTACGCGGGAGTCCATCCAACTCAATCACACAGCACAGGGACTAGAGTACAGCTCCAAAGTATACACAAGCCGATGTATACTGGTATACTCGTCCACAAAGTATACGCCTGGCTGCGTCACCGAACATTCCAGCGGCATCATTGGAATTGGCGAAGCAATGGCTGGAACCATGTTGCACTTGGTGATGCGCCGTGCGTTGACGGTGGCGCCGCGCGCCGTCCACCACGTCGCCTACCCACGCCACCACATATCCGCGCGCACAGCGGTGCAGTCGCTGAGTCAGCAACGTGCCTTCTCCTCTGGCACGGTGACGTTTACGTTCGTCGACACTGACGGCAATGAGACCGAAGTCACCGCCAAAGAGGACCAGACGCTGCTCGAAGTCGCACACGACAACGACATTGAGCTCGAAGGTACAGTAGTCCTTGATCTATATCTCAAGTCCTAGCAGCGTGGCTGATGCACCATTGTTGTACCCGTAGGCGCCTGCGGCGGCGAGCTCGCTTGTTCAACATGCCACCTGATTTTTGAGAAAGAGGTGTACGACAAGCTACCAGAGACGAGTGAAGAGGAGGAGGACATGCTGGACCTGGCGTGGGGTCTCACTGACACGTGAGTACTGTGTATTACTCAATAATGACTTTGCGCTTGTCACTCATGCACCTTCGGCGATGTCCAGCTCGCGATTGGGGTGCCAAATCCACGTGTCAAAGGACCTGGAAGGCACACGGATCCGTTTGCCTGCGGAATTCGACAACTTGGTGTAGATAGACGCGAGAGACCCATTGTATTTGGTCATTTAGAGTCCATGCATCACAGACCAGCGAGCACACTGCGCCGTTTCTGCTTCTTGACCAGATTCTCCACCTTGCTCCCCATCTCTTGCAGTATGAGGTCCAGCTTATCCTGCTGCTCAATCATCATCGTGACCTTGTTTTGGATCGTTTCTACGTCCGACTCGGCCGTGAGGCTGCGGAAGGAACCCGAGAAGCTGGTATTGAGCTGGGAGATGCGGCTCATGGTCGTCTCGGCTGTTGGTGTCGCGATCTCCTTGGCTGTCTTCTCATCCAAGTTGGCTGCAATTGTATCAAGCTGGGAGGACGAGCTCGTGCGGCGCAACGAGGTCTTGCTGGTCTCGTTGTTGTTCATTTTGGCGCGCTTCTCGACAATCTTGGCGATACGTTGCTTCATATTCGGGTGGTGCGTCAACGCGATCAAAAACTTTTCGCGTGTCAGCATTCGTAACTCGCAGAAGCACAGTGTGCGAACTGTGGCGGTACGCAGACAGTTTTGGTTGAGGATCGCCATTTCGCCAAAGTACTGCTTCTGGCCCAGCATACCGAGCTGGACACCTCCTTTGGCGATCTCGACGACGCCTCGGAAGATGAAAAACATCTCTTCACCGATTTCGCCTTCGAGGATGACCTCTTCATTCGGAGGAAAGCACACCATGCGCATACTGAGCGCAAGCTCCATAAGGAAGCTGTGGTCAGCCCCGACAAAGAACGGCATCTTGCTAAGGACGCTGTCATTGATGGAGAAGGCAATCTTGGAGCGGAGCAGCGCTGACAGTTCGGCGAGGATCTTGGGCTCATTGAGTAGCTTGGTCTCCGCCGAGACGCGTGCGTTGTAGAAGAACTCACGGATCTCGTAGCGCAGATGCATCGGAAGCTCCCGTGCTTCCATGTAGTCATTCAACTCGTCCATCTTTAGCTGGAACGTGGTGCTGGAGGCGTTCAGGTTGGAGACCATCGCCACGACATTCGTGATCCCGTAGGCAAAAATGCCTGCACCAATGAACATGGCAAAGATCGCGAAGATTCGCTCGCGTGTGGTGGTCGGGTGGACGTCACCGTATCCGACTGTGGTCATCGTCATCACGGACCAATAGAACGCAGTGACGTACTTGGCGTAGAGAGTCTCCTCGTTGATTCCCTGCGAAACCACCCACCCATTCTCATCGCCGTCTGAGATCAGGAAGAACAAGCAACTGCGAACGCAGTTGTCAGCTTTTCGAAGGCACCCTGAACCATCGGCATAACCTACCTCATCCAGTGTGATGTGAATGACACAAGCAAGCAAAACTTGAAGAGACTGCTCACAGTGGAGCGCAGTAGCAGTGCATACTCGAGTCGATTCAGGATGCGCAGGATCGAGAGCATGCGAAAGAGGCGCAGCAAACGGAAGAGCCGGAACAATCGCGCGAGTTGCGGCACGCGGGAGTAGCTGCTCTGCACCAGATAGATTGGGAAGGCGGCCACAAAGTCGATGATGAACCAGGACTTGACGTAGTTGATTGCGATGACTCGTGGTCGCGTTTCAATGTGGCCGCCGACGTCGTACGCTGACACAAAGTTGACGACCTGCTCGCGAATGCCTCAGATGCTATACGCAATGCAACTAGATGAACGCCCACTCACGATGTCAGCCATGAAGAACGCGTCAACAAAACGCTGGAAATCCTCCACCCAGTCGTATGCTTTGCCGGCAGCAAACGATAGTTGGAACTGGAGCGACACAGCAGGTGAACATTGTTCAGGGTACCAGTAGCAACATTGACGGTCACTTACCGGGATACTCAAGGCGTTATCTGGTCAATACACGAGTTATGTGAGCACATAGATCATGAGTTGAAAGAGCACGAGACAAGCAGGCTTACAGCAGATTAGTATCACTGATGCAATGTCCCATCGAAGTCGGAACTTGCCGTGCGGAGAAATCAAATAGTACGGAATGACATCAGCCTCGTGGCGCTGCATGCTCCGAAAGTGCTTGCTCTCATTGCGCGAGGCGGCCTCGACGAAATCAAGTGCCTCAGCTAATTACAATGAAGAGTTGAATGAGCTCGGCGATGGCGATGTGCCGGAAACCGCTACGATAGGTACAAACCTGGTGTGAGCTCATCCATGTCCTTGGACAGCTCTTCTTCCAGCTCTTTCGCAGTCTCCGATGGCTGGACTGCGGCTTTCGTTTTCTTGTTCTTGAGTTTCCGAATCACGTCTCGTGTGTGAATCAAATTCTGGAAGCTGCTTTGCACACGGGTTGCTTCAGTGGACTGGTCGTGACGAAACCAAGCAGAACGATCAGTGTGAAGGCTTCAACAACGATAGGTAAGTACCATCGTACCATTTGGGACGCCGCTTTCGCACGCAACTCGCTCTGCACGAGTCGCATCTCTTCAATGGGAGACAGGCCTGTCATGTGCGCGCGCTCTGCCTGGCGTGCCATGAACGGCGACTGCACTGGGGTAGTCGACCCTCGCCTCGGCAGCTCCAAGTTTTTCAGGGCCTCATCACTTGGTGCATTGCTCTGACCTGCAGGAGGTGCTGACACACGCTGCGCTCTCAACGCATCCACGATGCGCGACGTGAGATGCGGTAGCGAGGCCTCAGGACGCGATTCCTGTGCCTGCTCCTCCATCTTGGACAGCTTTTGATGTGGTTGATGAAAACCGTTTCGAGGAGCCAAAACTCTGCTATGTGGTATGGCTTCCTTTGGTAACAGAGGTTTATGCTATTGTACAGGTCCCTCGCTCAAATGAATTCAAAACAACCAGAGTGTTGGTCAGTGGGAGATTTCCGCGCCAATCGAAGTTGCCAACAGCAACAAACCATGACGGCGACTCGAGGAGAGGAGCTGGTGAATGCCCTCCAGGCGCTGGAGCTGCAGAACCTGCCTGAATCGCTGATCAAGACAGTCTTTGATACTGGAGGCACTGCCGTATGGCGATCTGTAGACGACGAGGAGAGGGCAACGCTGGAGGTCGCGACGTGGGAGCGACTTCAGCAGGTTGATCGACTGTTCTCCAAGTACGTCTCACAATATCACGCCTCGCGTCGCCTGAATAGTCGGGATACCAACGATGAGGATGAAATGAGCGATGTAGACAGCCAGGGCGTCGTGGTTGCATGCTCGCCACTGTGGACATTCTTCGTCAGCGACGCAGCAAACGACCAGATTATGGGTGAAGAAGATACGCGAGCACACCCGTTCGCCGCCTATCGTGCATTCTTCGGCCTTCTCCACTGTTGCATTCATGTCAGCGATGGATACGCGAGCCTCGACGCCAGTGAAAAAGCGGAGACACTGCGCAGGGCTTTGACAGCGGCCAAGATATACCTCGCGTGGCTCCAGCTTCCCGGTGGTGGTGCGTACGGGCTGTTCATGCCCTTTGTGTACCGCCAAGTGATGGATGTGATCAAGAAGTGGGTCGATCTCATTGCTTCCGCTGAAAGCATGGCTTCGATTGGCTCCAGTGGAGATTCTCAATCCGAACGCAATCGCAGGAAAACGAACCAACGACGAGGGCAGCAGAAGCGATCAAACGACGACGACGGAGATGTCGACACTGGTCTGCAGCGACGTCTGATCAAGATCGGCGCTGATCTCCTGACGACACTGAACTCGTTTGTCGAATGCTTCGCGTTGTCATCGTCGAAGGAGTCGATTCTCCCCACCATTGAGACCGTCATCTACGTTCAAGTCATAAGCCTCAACAGCGACAACAGTTCGGTGAAGTCCGCAGTCAGTCGTGTCGACGCAGTTCTCGAGAATCTCCTCAGTCAAATTCACGGTGACTCGATGCGAACGGCCCGCGTCGTTATTCATTGCTACCTGCCCGGTCTGTGCTTCCAAGAATCAACTGCATCCGATGCTCGCACTGCTACCAAGCTCCACAAACTCGCCCAAGATACCATCACGAGCATCCTGCTCATTGCTCAGCGGACCCTGAAGCAGAGGAAAGAAGAACAAGTCGGCGACGAAATTCTCGAGCAGTTGTCTTCGACATACCTGGGGCTCGCTCAGAACATTTGCCTCTTAGCTCCGGATCGAGCCGAAGAACGCCAGAAAGTGCTCGTGTTCCTGTTCCAGACGTGCACAGCACCAGAGCTGCTCGAGATTGATCGTGTGCGACTCGTGCGCTTCCTCAGCAGCTTCTCCAAGAATGTGAAGGCAAAGAACCGCCAGTTCGCCGTTGAGCTGGTTGGGAAGATCCTGCTCGACCCGAGCTCGTGGAGCATCGTGGAATCAGGCCTGCCAGCGGAACTCGAAGACTTTGCTGGAATTGGTCCACTCCTGGAACTTCTCGCAGAGCGATCACGAGATAAAGTATCGTCCGTTCGTGCCAAGGCGATCTCCGCAGTCTCGGCCGTCTTGTCGGCTGGACTGAAAAGTGTAGACCCAGACCTCACAGTTGGGACTTTGAGCCTGGCCGAGGTAGAAGCCACTGCAAACGCAGATATCATTCGTGTCTCGCTTCAAAACCTGTTGTACGCACCGTCAGACGACATTCAGGACGACGACACGCTGCAAGAAACTCCTTTGATGCGTCGGCTCGTCGACTTGTTTCGTGAAGCTCTCTCAGACGAAAAGACTTTCGTGCGCAAGGCGGCTATTCAAGCGTTGGAGTCGCTGATGATTGTTCGACCGGGATCGCTTGATCCATCCATGCGGAAGGACCTCATCGACATCCAAGCTCGCTGCACGGATTCATCTCTTCTTGTCCGGGTGCAAGCTATCAAGTCGCTATCAGCAGTGCTGCTCCAGTTCCCTCATGACGAGGATGTTCAACGCCTCTGGAACCTTGGTGTGCTACCGCTGTGCGTAGATCCTGAAGCGACGGTCCAGGCAGCTGCGCTGGAACTTGTGAACCGCGTGGTTTTTGACCGCATCACGAAATGGTTCAACTTACGAAACAATACCACCGAGGTAGAGGCATTGCGCTCTTCGTGGGATCTGGTCTCGCATCTGGACGGTGTGATGATCAAATGCACCCAAAAGGCGCTGCGTCTACTGCTGAAGGAATCGAAGATCGACGCCCGAAAGCTGATCAAAGCAGTGATCCACGCGGTCACTACGTGCCTGAAGCAGATCGAATCAGCGGGTGAAGTCGAGTCACGCTACTGGGGATTCAGCTGGATAGTTCTTGAGGAGTTTGCCCACTCTGGGCATCTCGTTGAAGCAGCTCGTCGTGAAAAGCAGAACTGGAGCATCGTCGTCCAGTGTTGGAATAAGCTCCAAGAACAAGAGCTCGCGTCCGAGTTTGCTGATGGGTCCAAGCGTATTCTGCGCGTAATTGCCGCACTGGCCCCTGTGATCGATGCTCAAGATGCCAAGGAGATCGCGGATAGCATCCTCGTGTCGCTTCACGCATTCTCGATTCCGCTCCACGTGATCTCCGAGGCAGTGCTCGCGCTACACAGCATCTGCAAGTCCAAGGCACCATCGGCTGAGAAGGGGCGCGAAATCAGTTTCTCGTGGGGCAAGCAAATTCTCGCAGCTTGTGAAGCCAACCTTCGAGCGTGCTTTGAAGGTCAGGCTGCGTTGGTGGTGGAGCAAACTATGCTGATCCAGAAGCAGCTTATTTGTGTGGGTGAGATTGCTCTTCTCGAGTTCAGCAAGGATGAAGAGAAGAACCGCGAATCGGAAGTGACACTGATCCCGATCGCTACTGTCAAGCCCCTCGTCCAACTGTTCCTCCCTCCGCAGATCGTTCCAAACCGAGGCACCGGGGGTTGGGCGGACAACACACAGGATAATTTTTTGACGCCAACCAAGTCCAGTGAGCGGCCATCGAGGGCAGTGACGATTCCTGTCCCGATTCGCGTGTGTGCTTTTGTCACGCTCGGCAAACTGTGCCTTCGAGACCAAGACTTGGCCAAGAGTTGCATCACGATGCTGATTCGTGAGCTGCGCACCTGTGACAACCAGGATATCCGCTCCAACATCTTGCTCATCCTGGGCGACCTCTGCATTCGCTACACGGCACTGGTTGACGTGTACATATCCACCATCGCACTCTCTTTTCTGGACAAGAGCCCGTTGATCCGACGAAACGCGCTTCTACTTTTCTCCCAGTTGATTCTTCAAGACTACATCAAATGGCGTGAGTCGCTTCTCCGCTTCTTCCTGCGTGCGGTCGTGGATGAAGACGAAGAGCTTTCTAACCTCGCTCAGCATGTGCTTTGCGGACCACTACTTCTCAAGGCGCCCCATTTGTTCACGAACAAGTTCATCGAAATGATCTTCGTCTTCAACAAGTTTGAGGGCAAAGTCAACTTCTCGGAGCCGTTCGAGCGCGAAGGAATCGAGGAGATCGCTCTACCTGGCGCAACGCAGTTTGCAAAGCGATTCCAGCTCTACAAGTTCTTGTTGCAGAACATGAGCGACGAGCAAAAGCTACAGATCTCGATGAAGCTGTGCACAGAGGTCCTCGAAGAGGTCAGCGATGGCAAGCTGAAGCTGTGTGCGAATCCCTCCGAGATCACCGACTTCGGCACCGAGGCAGTGCTCAAAGACACCTTCGCGATTCTCTGCTCCCCAGACATCAAGCTGTCGTCATCGCGTGACGATCAGGAAATTGAAGACGGCGACGCTGACGATGCTGGCCACAACGAAGGAGAAAATGGATCCACCTCGGTGGCCTCTCAACTCGCGGCGGCGAAGGGCAAGCTGCTGTCCAAAATGTCCAAGAAGAACTTCTTGGAGAACGTTGTGCCGGTGCTGATTGCACTCAAGCATAAGCTGGAGTCGAAGCGAAGTCCCTTGATGAGGTATCTGCTGCACTACATCCGCGAGTTGTTCAAGCTTTACGGCCAAGAAGTTCGAGATATTCTCAGTGCTGACCCGCAGATGGCCATGGAAGTCGAGTACGATCTGCGGCAGTACGAACTCCAGCAGCAGAAACAGAACCAGTCTGAGAACCGTTGGTTGTCGATTGGTGCGGGTATGGGTGCATCGTCGCCATCCAAGGACTGCCGTGGGTCCGGACCGCGAACGCCACTGCAGAACCTGGAGAAGGAACAAATGCCGCAGCTGTTGAACTCGACTGACTCGCGTAGCCGCCGCAGACTGAGCTTGCCTTCGCCGGGCACGCCAGCACATCCTGTGCGGCAACGGAACGTGTCAAGCGAGGAGAACAAGGGCGGTGAGGAAGAATCGACGATGTTCTTCTCTCCGGGTAAGGCAGCGCAGCAGTCGAAGTGGCAGGTCACTGCACGATCCCCCGTGGTTGCTACTCGCGGTGGGTCAGGCCACATCTCGCAACAGGAGCTCGAAGATACGATGCAACGTGATCTTGCTGCGGCCTTTGACTCGGCATCGTCACCAGACCCAGCGTCACCGTCACGAAGTAAGAACAAAGATGGTGTGACGAAGCCTACAGTGCTCCGGTTTAATACTGGTAATGAAGAAGACGACGAGGAGGTCGCACTGCTGCCACTCAAGAAGATCAAGAAGAAGCAAGAAATCAAGGCTTCCAAAAAGAAGAAGACCAAGCAGGCCGACGACGGTAGCGACAACGAGTCCAGCAAGACCAGAGATCCATTCGCGATGAAGCCCCCAGACGTGAGCCGCGTCAAGCGCAAGCGCAAGTGATCATCAACCGGTAGAGTGAACTGCACCCTGCGTCCTGCACACCATCCTCTGTACGCTCTTCATTTCCGCCTTGACCTCATCGTGGCAGCTTCCTCCACTACCTAGGACATTCTTTTTTATCTGATGACGGCGTTCACGACGGGCGCCGTGCACGGACCGGCCGAGGTGAGGAACACGTGGCCCTGCCACGTCGCGACGCCCTGCGCGTCCGTCTTCATGTCCTCACCAATCTTGACCAGCACTTTCTTCTTCTCGACCTGCGCCGGCGTGAACGGCTCGCCCGTGAGCTCGCCAAAAACGATGCGCTCACCGATCTTGGCGTCGGCGGGTGGGTCCACGAACGCGACCTTCTCCTTGCCGTCACCGA
Organism: Pythium chondricola; assembly: GCA_023337575.1. Classification (NCBI taxonomy): domain Eukaryota; phylum Oomycota; class Peronosporomycetes; order Pythiales; family Pythiaceae; genus Pythium; species Pythium chondricola. The sequence continues at coordinate 49,065 of JAADXF010000067.1, forward strand.
GCGGCGCCGCTGCGCACATGACCATGCCGTGGCTCTTAAAGCCCACGAGGTTGCGTGCCTTGAGGTTGCAGAGCACGAGGATGCGGCGGTCCTGCATCTCCTCGAGCGAGTAGTGGTACACGAGCCCGCTCGCGATCTGGCGCGGCGCGTCCTCGCCCACGTCGATCTCCTCGCAGTACAGCCTGTTGGAGTCATACCAGTGAGTACTAGTATTCATTCGAGGATACGCACCGCAGTATTAATACTCACTTGTCGGCGGTCTCGTGCTTCCAGACCTTGACGATCTTGCCCACGCGAATGTCGAGCTTGGTGATCTCGGGCTGGTCGGCGTTGGCGGGCTCGGCCTTCTTGGCCGCCGGCTTGGGCGCCTTCTCCTTCTTGGGCTTGGGCTCGGCGGTGCCCTTGGCGGCTGGCACCGGCGCGTTCGCGTCGATGCCCAAGTCCGTCTCCAGGTCGCTGATAATCTTGTTCAACTGCTCCGCGGCGCTGCTCATTTTCCTTGGTGTCGGTGGATGGTCAATGTGGTGGGTTGGTCAACTGAAAAAATGTTTTTTTATACATGGAGATAGCGTAAAACAGTATATTTGGAGGATCGATCTACTGGATCAAGACCATCCACGAGATGAACAGGTAAAAGAGCAGCACGGGGTACACGGTGAGTGCCTTGCGCTTCGGTGGGACCATCTTGGACATGAACACGACCGAGGCTGCAGCGAACCAGTGTTAGTGATGCGTGGTATCGAACTTGTGGCCGTGGACACAACGTACCGCGTGTCGACCACACAAAACCGATGCCGACGACGAGCAGACGTATCGCCACGTGCGTCGATATCACTTTGAGTACCAGGAGAAAGAGCGTGGCGATGTTGAGTGGGAAGATGCAGTACCCAAGCACACAAACGCTCTGGAAGAAGGAGCTGCGTGGCGGGAATAAAACGTGTTCAGCTACCAGAGATCCGTTCCCACACAACACACATACACCACGCAGTCATCGACACGTACATGGTGCTGCCAAGCAGCTGTGCATTGATGGTAACGACCGCGGCGCCCGCCCACACGACAACGAACACGCCGGTGAAGACCATCGCAGACTGGTTGGCCGGCGCGGTGAGGCTCAGCATGCTACAGACACCAGCCACACATGAGTTGTCTAGGCCACAGACACACGATTCCACTTGAGCAGCACGCACATCGACAGTAATAGGCACAACATCAGCGGTCCCCACAGATCCCCTGCCAATCGATAGAGCGAGTGAGTCTTGATTCTACTGAGAATCAATCTGGTGTTACCCACAATCGCGCAGCGCTTTGAGCGTCTCGTCAGACGTGTTCCGCGGCATCAAGACAACTCGGAGCTTCCCGCCAACGAGATTGAGGTCACGAAGCTTGAGTGGTGCGAACAGAGTGTGATGACAATCAGGTTCAACACAACAACGAAAATGATGGAGCTCTTCACGTACAATGGTCGCGGACACTGGCTCATCCAGTGTGTTCTCCTCGCTGGAGGGCAAGCTGATGCTCCCAGAGACTAATGGTACGTCAGGCACATGCATCTTAGCCGACGCTGGCTCCAGCGGAGGGCTCCGCGCCCCTGCTTCCTCGTTCATCATCTTGAGCTTCTTCCAAGTTGGTATTGTTTGCCTTCACGATGAGAGCGATTCCGGATTTCGTGTGGTCCACATGCAGTATGTGTGGACCACATCATTTTAGGTCCATCTCATCCTTGTTGTCACCATCAAAAGCAAATGGAAGCGACGCAAGACGCCCAGGCGACGTGCGCAGCGGCGGCGGCTGCCGCAGACGAGTTTAGCGATAGCGAAGCCAGCGAGTATGGCCTCAAGGATCTCGCCAAGCTGCCTCTATTGGAGCAAGTGCATCGCCTTTTCCACGCGATCCAGCAACAGTATCCATACAAAGAGGTGTGTTACTTCGTCGTCAATCCATACCTCGGCTTGTACGGATCGTCACGCCATCGTTCTTGCTCAGACGACCGCGTGGAAGTCGCTGCCGATCGACCAGAAGCGGCGCATGCTCGAGTACATTCGCGATCGCCGCGCCAAGAAGGAGAGCGAGGACGATCGTGTCGACCGAACGACTGTAGCTCCTCAGCCACCACCAGTTCCTGTACCAACCGCCAAACCTGCGGCCTTGGCCAAGTCCGACCCGTACTTGCAGATGCTGCAGAAGCGGACGCTGAGCGCGGCGCCGGTGGCCTCCTCGCTGTCGCACCCGAACAGCGCGTACGTCGCTGGCCAGCCGCTAGTGGCGCAATACGTAGAGAACCGGTCGTTCACGTCACGGTGGAAGGTGATGGATGCCGAGTTCTACGAAGACCCTGTGTGTGCGTGCGGCAAGAAACACGAGCCATCGATAAACGGCGCGGCGGCGGCGTTCGACACCTCGATGCGCGCGATGCTGTCAACCTTTGGCGACCACGACCGTCCGTGTCTGACCACAGTCAAGCGTGTCAAGGGCGTGGGTACGTCGACATGGATGGATGGATCTAGGACACAGTAGACTGACGGAGCATGTGGGAGATCAGTGGGTGAGTATCTGCGCAGCCGTCTGCGGCCGCTGGAGGAGGATGGCGTGGTTCAGGCGCCGTGCTTACGGGTACGTTATGAGTAGGACATACAAGGACCCTACCTTGTGACTGATGTCGACTGAATCACCAGACGCTGGTCGAGATCTTTGCGGAGGAGGCCGTGTACTATGGACGCTGGCGCGAGTTCCGTGGCGAGACCAAGCCGCAGGAGACCGACCTGGAAGCGGTGGAGGAGGACGAGCTGGCGGACGAGCTGGACCTGTTCGCCGTGTCCGAGGCCGACCTGGTCTTCAACGATACTTTCCTCGAACGAATACGCTTCGCCGACGAGCGCACGCGTGGCATGGACTGGTCCATCTACAGCTCGTTCGCCAAGAGCCGCAAGCTCAACTTTATGAGCCAGCGTGGCGCGCCCCTGCGCCAGTGGCTCGGCCTGGGGTCGTGCTCGCGAGCGTCGCTCGAGTTTATGAACTTTGTCGCGTACCACAAGTGCGTCCTCCTTTGAAGGTCTAGTGATCCATCAGCGTACGATAGATACTGACGGGTTCTTCTTGATGGCAGCATTGGTCGACTGGTGGAGGCGGCGATCAAAGTGCGAACCGGTGGCAAGCTCCAGGCGCTTGAGACGGCGCTGCTCACAGTCGACATTGAGTGCGTCGTGTGCTACTGGCCCTAGGTATCTACCGACCTACCTACCTATCGATGCTGACTTGGTGGTCTTGACATGTAGTGCTGCGAGTGAAGCATTCAAGGCCAACCCGCAGTACATGCCTATTAGTGCGGCATCACTCAACGAAGACGAGGGCAATCATGAGGATGATGGTCAAGAGGAAGACGGGGGTCGTCCAGCCAAGCTGCGACGTGTGGAAGTTGGCCAGGAGGCAGGGATGACGGCCGAGTCATCGTCTTCCACATCATCGGCAGCCGAGACGCCCGCGCTGCCGCAGCGGCTCACGCGGCTCAAGCGGCTGCGTTGACAGGAGGAGCAAGCCAGCTCGGAGGGATTATTGCATTCAAATCAACACATTTTGTCATTCATTTCAACGAGGTCAAGACCCATTCAGGGTTTGCATGTAATGGGGCGGAACGTACGACGGCCAGGGTGATCACGCTTAGGTGATGACGGTCGGGGCGTTGCGGCCCGTGCACTTGGCGAGGTCCGAGAGCGTGAGGCCGACGTGGATGAGCGGCGCCAGCGCCGTGGCAGCGTCCTGGGCGAGGTTGCCCGATGGCGCCTCGTACTTCTCAATGTACATGCGGATCGTGGCGCCGGCCACACCCGTGCCCGACAGACGGAAGATGACACGCGAGCCGTCCTCGAAGATGTAGCGGATGCCCTGGTTCTTGGACACGCTGCCATCTACAGGGTCGTGGTAGGAGAACTGGTCGGCGATCTTGATCTTGAAGCCGCTGAACTCCTTGCCCACGACGCCCTGGAACTTGGTCATCTCGGCAAACATACCTTCGGCTGCCGCCTTATCCACGTTCTCGTAGTCGTAGCGGCAGTAGTAGTTGCGGCCGTATTCCTTCCAGTGGGCACGCACAATATCCTCGACGGTCACGAGCTTGGCACCGTCCGTCTGCTTGGACGCCAAGATCGAGAGCCACGCGAGCGCGGCCCACATACCGTCCTTCTCACGCACGTGGTTCGAACCCGTACCGAAGCTCTCCTCACCGCAAATGAAAGGAGTGTAGTCCTCCTTGCCGTACACCTCGCCCGAGTCCATCAGGTTGCCGAAGAACTTCCAGCCCGTAGGCACTTCGAAGAGCGCAATACCGAGCTTCTTGGCCACGAGGTCGACCGCACCACTGGTAGGCATGGAGCGCGCCACACCACGCAGACCACCCTTCTTCTTGAAGAATGGAATCGCATTCGCGTTCGCGGCGATGATCGCCAACGAGTCCGACGGCGTCACAAAGAAGCGCGAGCCCAGGATCATGTTGCGGTCCGCATCACCGTCCCAAGCAACACCAAACGCTGGTGGCTCCTGTGCCTGGCCGTGGACAGGCAGACCCTTGTTGTCCACACCCATGATCTTGATCAGCTCCTTGGCGTACGTGAGGTTTGGGTCGGCGTGACCGCCGTTGAAGTCTTCCTTTGGCGTGCCGTTGATGAGGCTCGACGCCGGTGCGCCGAGCTCTTCAACAAACACCCGGCGCGCGTATGGACCCTGGACGCCCCACATCGAGTCGGTCACAAGGGAGAAGTCGTCACGAGCAATGAGCTTCTTAATTGCATCAAAGTCGAAGATCTTCTTCAGCAATGCGACGTGGTCCTCGGTCGAGTCAAAGACTTCGACCACGACCGTGCGGCTGCCATCGTCCGAGCTCACCGAGTGCTTGCCCCCCTTGGTGGTGTCGATCGTGGGGAAGTCCTGGGCCATGTTGATGTTCGAGATCACCTTGGTGTTGTTGAAGATCTCGTCCGTGACCTTCTCAGGCGCCGGGCCGCCGTTCTCGCAGTTGTACTTGATGCCGAAGTCCTCATCTGGGCCGCCTGGGTTGTGGCTCGCGCTCAGGATGAACGCGCCAAACGCCACACTGCCACCCTCGCGCTCACGGATCACAGCCGAGACGGCAGGTGTGCTGAGCAGACCATCCTTGCCAATCCAGAAGCGGTCGACGCCCGCCGCAACGGCGATCTTGAGAATGATCTGGATCGCCTCCTTGTTGAAGTAGCGACCGTCGCCCGAGACCACGAGAGTGCCACTCTGGACGTCCTTGCTCGGCAGCGCATCAAAGACCGACTGCACAAAGTTGTGGAGGTAGTGG
>JAADXF010000068.1:0-53289 GCA_023337575.1 Pythium chondricola
ACTAAATGCAGTCAGTCTATCTTTTACATCGGCCGAGTCACGTCGCTAGGAGAGCGACCGAGGAGCACAGGAAGCTCCAGACTCTGCGCTAGGGTGCGATAACGGGGAACGCCCCGTTACATTGGGATAGCGCTGACGGGTAGATTGGAGCTTGCAACGGGTCTCGTACTGCAGCGAGATGTCCAGGAACAGAGTCAGGCAGGCGGGGTCGGTCCTGGCCTCCTAAAATACAATAAGCCATAAACGCCGGCCTGCGTCATGTCAATAATCCATAGTGAAATATGAACGAACGCAATAATAGTTATTGCAATAAGTGCAGTTTATTGCTGGTCAGTTGCCTATGGCAGGAGACTGGCAGCCGACCACAGATCACGATTCGCTTTCAAGAACATTAGCTGTTCAAAGACTGCCGGCTTCATCGACGAGCGGTGCAAGGACAGCACGTACTTGTACTCCGAAAAGTGCCGCTCACAGCGGTTGCTCGTGGGAGGGAGAGTAGCTAGTATACCGACGTAGTCGGATAGCACTGGGTCTGCACGACGCGGCTTCTTGGCGCGGCGGAGCACCTCTGTCGCGAAGTCGGCTGGCTCATCAACTTGCTTTCCACCATCGCCAGCACGTTTGAATGGAGCGACTGCTTCCAGTTCGGCCTCGGTGAGGGGATCACCGGTGGTCAGCTTCACCATGGCGTTTTCAAACGCTGGCGAGTGCACGATCTTGGCGCTTGCCTTGAGATGCTCCGCCATGACTGGATACTTCTCAAGGCAAGCGTCAAACAGCGCGCGCACCTCAGCGAGCGTACGACGCTCGTACTGGAGCTTGACCGTGACCCTGTCAAGCTCCCCCAGCTTCTGCAGCAGTGCTGTGATCCGGCGATGGGCTGGACCGCGTGGGAGGAGATCTTCGGCATCCACTACGTTCATGATCGCCTCGCGAATCTGAACGTAGCGCTTCACCATGTCGTGGACGGATGACCAGCGGGTCGCGTTGCAGCGAACGGGGCGCAGCTCCGTGTAACGGGCCAGTTCGGCCGCGTTGTTCGGAAATCTCAGATGGACCATCAGATTCTGAATCTGATAAATCTCAGACTCATAACCAGATAGGACCTTCTGCACCGCAAGGTTGTAATGATGGCTAGCGCACCCGATGAGTGGCACATCCATCTTCGTTGCGATGCTCTGGTTAGTCGAACAGTTGTCTGCAACTAGGAACTTGACCATATCCAGCGTTTTGCCATACACATCAAGCCCGGCATCCAAGTGCTCGATGTGGGCATCGGCTATAAAGCCGTCGTCCATTGGCGACAGTCCGATGAGACGTTGCTGGCGCTGGCCGTGGGCATGGTAGATAGCGAACACACCGAAAAAGTGCTTGACACCGGAGCTCCATCCATCAAACATGAGCCCAAAAGAATCTCCCATCTCGCCGGCGAGCGTTGCACCGACACAAGCAGCCACTCGCTGCATGTACGACTTGAGTGTCGCGGCAGAGGTAGGGCGCATCTTGACCAGTTGCTGGGTGAGACGGTTCTCGACCTCGCTGAGCGGGAGGTGGCGCTCCACCACCCAACGAAGCCAATCGTACATGTTGCTTGTATCTTGATCAACGAAGCCAAACACGTCCAGGGAAGAGAGGTTGCGGCGCTGGAACTGCGCATACTCCTCCCCCTGTGTCGGATGCATCGACGAGAGGTGGCTCATGAGGTTTGTGCAGCCAGTCTTAGGCGCTTGCTTGCGCACCACGTCACAGATATTGCACTTATGCTCGCCTGGACGAACGGTGGTGAAGAAAAAAGCACAGAGCTGCTTGGCGGACATGGCGGGCGGTGGTGGCTTGTTGGCTGGTGGAGACGTTGCGGAAACGAGAATGAGTGAGCACATTGTCCTTTTGTTTGCTTTGAAATGGGTGGTGGCGGACTCGAGCACTCAAGGGCATGATGTTGGTTGGTCAAGGGCAACGAGGTCCTTGGTTTTTGAATATTTCAAACTATTTGTGAAATATGGAATTTTATTTTTGCCGAAAAAAACAATAGTCCGAAGTAAATACAGAGTCAATACGTAATTACGGCACGGCAACTATTTGTTAGGAGGCCTGGGTCGGTCGCCTTCAACCAGAATATACCGTACCGCAAGCGTCGCGGTGTTGGTTGGGATTCTGAAGGGCGTCCATATCATTGTCAAGATCAGGCCAGAGGAGTAGGGGCCCATTGGAGTCGTTGCCCCGCTCCACTACAAGCAAGCAGCGTAGTAAGCCAGTACTATTAATAAGGAGTTCGCGACGGCGATGAACGACACAACATGGCCAGCGTTTATTGACGAGGAGAGACCAACAGCTACTACGACACATGCACATACACATAGCAACGTTCGATCCGTTGCTTACACCGATCGGGCACGCGCGAGGCGCGGGGATTCGAGGCACCCGAAGAAGCTCTTCAGCAGCTTGGTCAGCTTACAGTTCTCCTGCTCACAGCGGTGGAGAACGATCGGTGGGCACTTGGTCAGTGCATCTTGCAGCGTCGAGAGGAACGCATTGAGAAAGTTGATGCGGTCGTTGACTACGCTCTTGCTGTTACGTGCAATCAGACCTTGGAGCTTGGTCGTGGAGAATTCAGTCGCATCAAACACGGGACGAACAAAGTTGCTGAGCAGGCACTTGCTATCGCCACCGCAGCAGTAGTTGACGTCGTGGAAGTGGCGCGTGACGAGACGGTGAAGCTGAACGAACGCGGAGAAGCGGCGGTAAACGACCGCCGACTCGCTGCGGCCATTCGGCCCGCTGGAGGGCGTGATGCGAATCGCATAGTCCGTGTGGCTGCCGCTCTTGCGTGAGTCAATGACCGTTGGCTCGAGTTCGTTGAGCGCAAGCATCGTCGTTGAAGTCGTCATGACCATGATAGACGGGTTGAGTTACGATCGGGAAGCGTGTGCTCACGAGAGGGCGAGTTGGGAAATGGGAGAACGCTGTACCATGCATGTACTAGTAGCACCTTCTCACGCACCCATTGGTGATGATGACGAGAAGGCCTGACACACGGCAGGAGACTGCGCAGCGGGTAGCGAGCAGCTTGCACACACCAAGAGCTACGTCAGAGAGGCAGCTGTCGATCAAGTCAACCCATGTCAGTCCGGCTCGACATGACACAAGCTGCACGACCGACTGTATCAGTAAGCACGCGACCTGAAGACCAGCAACGTGTGCATTGCAGGAATGCAGCGAAGGCGTGGTGCCACCAAGCCTTCACTGCAGCCACCAATGGTGGCCAGTCGCTGGGACAGACGTGTGCTGGCACTGGCGGGTGCGATCGCGGCACCTGGCCAAACCAGGCGTCCATGTGGCGCGCAACTATATTGAATCGCGCTTGAAATTCTCCAGCACTGCTGGCAGCAGCGCTCGTGAGCGACCGTCTGTCAATCACAAAATGTGTATGGGACCTTTCACCAAAAAGGTAGAGGCGTGAGCGGATCCCTCTCTAAACCGATATGGGTACATTTGGTCCGACTCTTGGAAATGGGTGCACGGGCTATTTACTGTACCGTACCGTAATGCAGTAGAGAATCAAACGTTGGCAGCGACAGAGGTGTGTGAGTGTGTTAATGGATGCATCGGCGTGTTCTGTTTGGCTGGCCGGCTACTAGATAGGGTGGACGAGGAGGGGTGAGCAAGCTATGCGATCGTGTACGGCGGTGCTGCTCCTTCACCGCGTCTCGCTCGGCGAAGTCGGGATTCTACCAGTGGCCATGCTGTGGGTGAAGCACCTTCCGCTTTGGGGACAGCAACTGCGTGTGCGTGCTCGTAAGAGACGCGATGCGTTTCTCATGCTGGATCCACGACGGAAGATCCGCGGCCGTCCAGTTGAGCAGGCCTTTGATGGCAAAGACCAAGTGCTCGAAGACCTAGGAATGACGCAGCATGAGGTGAGTGATATCGACCAGTTCCGTGGGTGAAAGTAGAAACAGACACTCACCATGAGCAGCATGAAGCGGTGCAGATCTGACCACTGTGGAAGGAGCTGCTTCATCTCGTACGTCCAGACAAACGCGCAGTTGATGATCACGGCAGCAACCGAGAAGCTCACGAGCACCCGCTCCCACACACCGATGCCATGCGTGTGCTGCGCGAGCGGTCGCTGGAACCCGTTCGAGTTGACGAGCTTGAAAAAGTCGGAGCGCGACTCGATCACGTTGTTGAACCAGGCAAAGAACGGTGCCAAGGGAAAGATGGGCGTGTACAGTGCCACGTATCCGCACTGGATCATCATCTCCTTGTAGTCCGAGAACGTGTCCACGTAGTGGACTTGCCGTTTCTGCGTGAGCACGCGCTGCAGCCGCTGTGGCACGGTCTTCATCCGGCTGGATGCGCCCGACAGCGTGAGGAATGGAAGGTCTTCCGTCGCTGCCATGCTCTTGCGGCGCTTGCCGTCGACCGTGAAGAACTTGACCGTCATGGAGACCACAAAGGGCAGCCCGACCTCTTTGAAGTTGTCCAGCAGCTGCATCAGCACCATCAGAATCCACAGCCGATCGCGCACACGCTCGAGGCTGCGCACGTAGAACGCGAGGAACCAGAGCGACGCGTTGCTGTTGACAAAGTGGAACGGCATGCGCTTCATCACGAGGTGCTCTTCGAACTCGGCGATCGTGCGGTAGTTTTCGTACTCGTTCAGCCGTCGCGCTAGCTGCTGGTACACCGTGTCCAGCGCTTGGATGATCACGGCGTTGAGCACACCAGGGCCTTGCGCGATGCTCACACACATCGTTGTGCTCAGTCCTTGGGCTTCCACCGCCTCGAATGAACTGTTCTTCATAAAGCAGACCGGGTACGTGGCGCGCAAGTACTCGGAGAGCGCGTTCAGCGCCACGACGTAGGCGCCTACCAGCGTACACATGCCTAGGATCAGTGGAACCACCAACAGTTGGCGTCGTAGCCGCTTGCTCTGTGGAAAGTCGTACACGCGTTGGCCAGTGACGGCGTCGGTGACCCACTCGCCTTGGAATTGTGGACGCGTCTCGAGGTCCAGCACGGCGTCGGTCTCCACGAGCTGCTGGTACTTCCACGTGTACTCAACGACGCTTTGGCGTCGGCGCCACAGATCGGCGAAGACTGACGTGCCGATGGACACAGCGAACGATAGAATACAGTAGCTGATCGCGTTGAAGTGACCGATGATGAAGCACACGAGACCGACAATAGCTGGTATCGTCAGCACGTGGGTGTAGAACTCGAGCCAGGCGAAGTACATGGCCAGCTTCGGGCCAAAGTACTGAAACACGTCGGTCAATGGCAACTGCAGTGCACACTGCTGCTTCCACGAGGCGATGAGGCGGTCGCGTTCGCTGTCGCGATGCAGTGGGAACACTTGAATGCAAAGCAATGCATCGTATCGCATCAGCTCCTGTAGGAGTCGTTGACCACCGTTGAAGACGAGTGTGCCGTCAGGTAGGTACACGTCACGTGGGAGCTTGTACTCCTTGAGGATCAGGCGCGTTAGCTGCTGGGATCGTGCCGCGCCGCTGCCCAGTGAGGCCACAAGCTTGAACGCTGGATGCTGCAGTATCGGCGCGGGCAGCGCCCACGTCCACGACGCGTTCGGGTACTGATTCAGCACGGCGGTGTGTGCTGCTCGACCTGCTTTCGAGGTTGCCTTGCGTGGCGATGTGGCCATAAACGCCGAGCAAATGGTCATGATGTATGCTCGCGTGTCTTCCTGGCAGCTTGCCAGCGCCTCTGAGTCGCTCTGCCCGAGTGCAAACACACGCACATGGCAACCGACGTCACGTAGGACCGTCGCGACGGCCTGGACGACGCCATGGGCGACGGCATTCTCTCCGTCTTCCACGAGATCGAAGTAGATGCAGTAGTCTGCATCGTGCCAGACTGCCTGCACAGGGTCGCTGCTCGTGTCAGCGTCGAATGCAGCCATGTTGGGCGCGCTCGTCGTGGGCGACGCCGGGTCTTTCTGTGCCGCGGCGATGATGCGCTGCAGAACGGACGGTGCTCTCGCAGTCTTGTACACACGGCGAGCGACGCCTTCCGCGTCGGTGGAGCGACCACGGTAGCGCAGACCTTGAGCATACACGGCTGAATCGTCGTTGTATGGACTCGCGTCGCTTGTAGAGGGTTCTGAGGGGGGCGATTCCGTCGGCGTCATTATCAGGCGCGAGAAGATACGGTATTTGTTGCTCAAGATGCTGAGATAGAAAATAAGTGATGTGATTGGATGAAATATGCATGATGAGAATGAGAATATTAGCCAATCAGATCAGTGTAGCCATGTCTCTTGATCAGACTCTGAGAAAAATGCTCACACACCCTCCCTCTAATGAGGGTGAGTCAATTTTAATTGACAAAATTTGAAGGTCAGGTCCACTCTTGAGTTGACTCATTCACCATTATGTGAGGTACACTACCGTAGGATACCATGCTACCGGTGCTATATCGAAAAAACTGCACCGTATTTCTCACAAATTGTGAGTCACAATCAGATGAGGTTACGTGGCATATATGCCACATACCAGTATAGCGCCATCAGCACTCACGTTGGCATCAAATATTTTTTTAAATATTAAAATATGGCATCTAATTTTTTTTACATATATGACGTGTTCCCTTAGTTCATACATGAGATGTCGACCTTCGTGCACCATCCTGATTTATGTAGCCCTACCCCGGAATCAGAGTACCCTAACCGCGCGTTTGGGTACAGATCCACGGCTGGTGGACGACATCTCACAATGTCGCAAACTCTGTGCTATGAATTTGAGGAAGGCAAACCTCAAGTTCACAACACAGAGTTCGAGGAAGTTCCTCGGCTTCCAGCAAGAGGTGCAAAGCAGTCTTGATTGTTGAACAAAGCATTTTGCGATACCCAGTCCCGTACTGTATGTGGTCTCGACTCGAGACGATAAACATGGCAGCAGTCTGCTGGCTCGAGACTCTCGAGCCAGCGGACTGCTGCCATGTTTATCTGCCGAAAAATGCGAGTGCGTCAGACTCGCACGCATCGCAGACTGGATAGATTTTCGTTTGCGATCACCAGTCGTCATTTTACAAAACACGTTGATTAGGTTGTCAAGGGATCTGTTCTCGGGTTGTCGCATGTACCTACTTTTCAAGAAACTATGGAGCACGCCCCGTATTTTCATCGCCAGATGACTTTGGCTTCACTAAACAAATTTTGTTCGCCGCATCACCGTCATGGGCGCGATGTCACTTCTACGCCCTTAGTCTTCTCTCTTTAATTACCCGAAGTCATTTCATGCCATCCCTCCTGGATATCCAACCGCCAAGCGTCACCTGGTTCACGCTCTCGCTGTTGGTCCAGCGCCACCAAGCGATCGAGCACCATCCACAACCGATTCCGCGGGGCAGCGCTGACGGCATCTCGCTCCTCCATATTCATCCCCTCCTCCGTCTCCGCCGCGATCTCCGCCATCCATCTTCTTCGCGCGGGCCCATATCACATCCATCCGCGCTTGGTGTACTTGAATTCGGTTCCTCCTCCTCCTCTTCCACCACCCCTCCGCTCACCCACTGAATCAGACACCAGCTGATTCCGACCAAACCAACAGCAAAACAAAGTGAAGCAGCGGAGCGGAGCGGTCCCATCCGCCAAGTGAACTCGTCTGCTCCCCCGACATATCAGTCGCCAACTTGACCGCCGCGTATTAGAGGAACGCTAATTTGCACCCAAAGTCTCTCTCGTGGACTTGGTGGGCGCTCAGTTTCTCATTTGCGTCGATCCCCTTCGTGTGGACAGAGAGAGACTCCCTCGTAGCCTCCTCTCCGCCCCTCCCCTCCCCCCGTCCTCCACTGCATGAACCAGAGCGCGTCGCCGTCGTCGTCGTCGACCCGACCGCCCACGTCGTCCCCATCTTCCTCCTCCTCCCCTGCTGTCCCCTCCGCTCCTCCTGCTACCATGGACGAGAACAACAGCTCGTTCGTCGAGATGCGCGAGCCGTCGACGCCGACGATCGATATCGGCGCGCGCACGAGCACCAAGCGCTCGTCGGGCCACCGCCTGAGCCAGAGCGGCACGCCGCTCGTGTCCGCCAGCAATCGCGACTCCTTTGGCTCCTCCCGCGCCTCCCAATACACGGTCGTGTACACGGAATCCGACGCCAACCAAATGATCCTCCGCGCCAACGCGCCACCCAACTACAACGGCGGCTTTAACTCGATCATGAAGCAGATCAAAGCCAAGAAATACTACACCGACCAGTTCCAGCGCATCCAGCAGCAGACGGGCATGAGCAAATTGCTCTATTTTTCGGACATGGCGCCCGCGTTCTACGAATCCAACTACCTTGCGGTCGCGCAGGACACGTCCGTGCTGCGCGTGCGCCTGCTGTTCATCATCGGCATGTTGTCACTCGGCGTCTTCTACGCGTCGGAATGGACCCAAGACAAGTGGAACGACGACGCCACCTTGGGCCGCACCGCCAACGACCGCCTCGCGCTCGTCATTCTCACCTTTGGCATCACGATTCCAACGTTCGCGCTCGGTTTGTTGGCGTCGTTCACGCGCGTTGGCCGCAAACACTTGGAAAACATCACGTTTGTGGTGTTTGTAGTCGTCTCCGTGTGCATGATCGTCAAGAAACCGATCGAAAAAGTCAAAGGCCCGGTGATTCCCTTGCTGATTCTACTCATCCCGATCTTTGGCATCACGCGCATGCGCTTTGTCAAGAGCTGCATCATCGGCTGGGGCATTTTCTTTGGCTACTTTATCACCATGGGCCTCGCCCGGGAGCTCGTGCCCCACAAGGAGAAATTCGACACGTACACCGACATCTCGTACCAGACCATCAACTACGGTATCTCGGTCATCGGTGGCATGGTGAGCCAGTACCGCCAGGAGCTGCTACGTCGCCGCAATTTCTGTCTCCAGTTGCCGTTCTCCGGTACGATGGACAGCGACGCCGTGAATGATATCAAGACCGACAAATTCTCCAAGCACAGTCTGATGCAGACGTGGTCCCTGCGATTCCGCCACCCGGAAGTCGAAGAATGCTTCTACCGGTACTGGTACCTCATCGACCCGTTCCCGTATGAGAACCCCAACTCGGGCTCGCTCCACACGGGCGTCTTCCGCACGATCCGCTTCGCCGTGTACACACTCTTCCTCAACCAGTTTGTGCTGCTGCTCCAGGATATCAAGTTCCTCCAGGTCAAGCCGGATGACTTTGTTCAGGACAACGACTTTACCTACGCTGTCGTGCTGCGCTTTGGCATCACCGTGCCGCTCTACCTCTCGGCCGCGCTCTTCATGTACTTTGCGGGCAAGGCGTTCTACGCCAAGTGGGTGCGTGACGCCGAGGACGCCAAGAACGCCGCGCTCTCGCGCACGACGCAGGCCACGGTGGACATCAATGACGCGGCGGCCACCTTGAACGGTTCCGACGATTCCAATGGCGCCCACGACCCCAAGATGAAGAACATCGTCAAGGAGGCGATGCTGCGCGAGAAGACCCGGATCAAAGTGATGGACGCGCTGCTCAACAAGGGCGGTTACGTACGTTCGACCCAGGTGTTTTCGTCGGTCGTGATCGCGTGCCACGTCGCGTGCATGGGCATCATCCTCTTGGCCGTGTCCACGGGCGGGGACAAGGCCGGTAAGCCCAAGCCGGTATACTACATGGGTTTCTTGAACGCCGTGCTGTTTGCCCACCGCTCGGGTTTCCGCGTGCGCTTCATCTACGCCACGTACACGACGCTCGTCGTCGCGGTCGGTGTCATCATCGCGGCTAGCAGCATTTCGCCCGACTACTACCTCGAGTACGCTGGCTTCGTGCTCGTCATCGTCCTCTTGGGCATGATGATCTCGTACGAGGAAGAGAACCTGCGCCGCACCTTCTTCGTGCTCAAGTCGATCCGCACGCTCGAGTTCGAAGAGTGGTTCTCGGTCGTGCTGCGTCTCCAGGGCTGGGTGCGTGAACGCTTCCGCAAGCGTCTCCAGAATGTGCGCTCCAAGGGCAGCAAGGAGATCAGCGACGCCGACGTCACACTCACCTTCCGCCAGAAGAAGAAGAAGGAAAAGAAGGAAAAGAAGGAGAAGGCCCCCCCGCCGCTCATCAACACCTCGGCGCAGATGGCCCAGGCCTCCAAGTTTGGCATGTACTCGCAGATGGGCAACATCGTGATCGCGTTGATCGATGTGCTCACCACCGCGCTCGCCTAAGTGTCCACGGACCCTGCCTGTCCATGCGTTGGCTCGATCTGAGCCAACGCATGGACAGAGACGATCCCCATGTGTGTGAGAGAGAGAGTGGATGAAATTGCTGTCTAGATACTAACAAAATACTACATACCCGTTGTTCAAAGTGACTCGGTATTGCAGCAGTGCTTGATCCTCACCTCCATTGGGCTGTTGCAGTAGTTTGGGGTCTGGAACTCGAGCTTCTCCTCCTCGAACTTGAGTAGCTTGGATTCTTCGCTCTCGCCATCGAACGGCACGCTCTCGCAGAGGAGCTCCACGTCATGGTCCCAATCAGATCTAACAGAAAATATCCATCCACCAAGAATATGATATCATTTAATACAGGTACAACATCGTTGAATACAGGTAGGCGATGAAAATGAACCCATGTGAGCGCATCGGGTGAGTGATGGTCGCCATTACATGCAATAGTGGTGTTCTGGCCATGGACCTTCACTCGCTGCGTCACTTCCTTCGTTCCTTTCGCGTCCAAGAGCCCATTGCGACCCCCACATCTGTCACTCGACGATTCGCGCTGCGCTGATCACTCCCCCAATGGCTCCGATCCTCTCTGTGGAGTCGATCGCCGCCTCGGCGTACGCCCCGGCCCCACACACATTCAAGCAGCAGCTCTCCACGACTCCTGAGCCAGTTGCCACCACACCGCCAACTCCACAGTGCCAGGTCTGCTTTGACGACCTCGCAGAAGGCTCCAGCGATGCTATCCAGTCATTCTGTAGTCGCCAGTGTCCTGCCATGCTGTGCAAGGGCTGTGTGACGGAGCACATCCGTGTGGCCATCGGCGCCGCCTTCCCTGGCGTCCTACCAAAAGTCCGCTGCCCGATCTGCCTCGTACCGATGAACAAGACCAAGTGGGAGCACCTGGTGACACCGAAGGTGGTCGAAACCTACGCAAACGCCTGCAAGACGGCGTGCGGTTTCCGTAGTTCATGCTGCCACGACGCGTCCTACACGCAGCTGCCGCTGGCATTCGACGCCAAGCACCCTAGCAACTACCGCCAGCCACCGCCGCTGATGCTGGTGCCATCGCTCAAGGAGAAGCTCGAGTCCTTGCGGCAGCTGACACGCAAATTCTCCAACCACAAGCGACCATCGCGCGTTGTCATCTCATACTTGGAGGATGCCTTCGGTCGCCACGTGCCCCTGGCGACGCAGCACTTGATCATGGAGCACCTGCTGCCACGCATCATGGACGAGGAGCGTCGTGCGACGCTCTTGCTCTCGTACCACGCCAAGTACAGGACCGTGTCCACGCGCTGCTGCGGCTACAACGTGTGCTTCAACTGCAAGCGGCTCGTCAACAACCACAAGGGTGGCCAGGGTGGTCCGTGTGATGATGGCGAGCTCGACGCCGCGTGCATCGTCACGTGCCGCTCGTGCCACGTCACCATGGTCAAGGTGGAAGGTTGCGACGCCGTCGTGTGCTGGTGCGGCTTTTCCATGAGCTGGAATGATGAAGTGGACCTCCGTGCCCGCCACAAGAAAGGTCTCATCCCAATCGATGTGTTCGACCTGGACACTTACGATGCATGGGACTCGTGGTGGAGGTCCATGAAGCGGTTCCTCACCCAGGAGGTGTTTGCCGTCCAGCGTGCGCTGCGGCTCAGCCGTATCGACCAGGTACTTCAGACCAAGGGACCCCTGTACACTGGACTCAAGACAGCGCTGCAGACGTATGTGTGGCGCCACCGCCGCAAGCGCTCGCTGCCGCAGTTTAACGAAGAACTGCGCCAGCGAGCGATGGAGTCGATGGCCAAGCGACTGCGTGTTTGCCCGCACGTGATGGTGGGCGTGAACCGCTGGGCGTGGAAGCTGCGGTTCAACAAGGTGGTCGCCGCCGTGCGTGGCAACCAGTTCTGGCTCGGGTACTTTAGCGAGCACCGCGCCGAGCAGACCGAGCTGCGCGTGGAGGAGATGGCCATGCTGCTGCCAGGTCTGTGCAAGTAAACGCACGGCTGCACGTGTGTGTACTTCTATTTATATGAGAATGTATAGGAAGGAGAGAGAGAGAGAGAGTCCTGGAATCAAGAGCTGATAATTGACAGGTCATGCATGGGTCCACTCACTTGAGCTTACTCTCCATGTTTCAGGGCTTGGGTATTATAGACTGCACACTCGAATGCACACGATACGGAGTAGTATTGTTGACGCTACAGTCATCACTGAACAGCATTATGGGAAGACGCAGGCTCTATGCTTTGAATGAATGAACCCGTAGGGGCCGCAATGGCTGGATCGTTCACGCCACTAGATGTGTCCATGTGGCCAGACCAGGAGCATCACTCACACCGTCAACACTTGAGAGCGATGATGCGTCAACAAGCCACCAGAGTGCGTGGATTCACTTCTCGATTGTGAGCACGATACACACTACGCCTCCAGCACCAATGCAGGCATGCTGTGCTTGCATGGAGGTCGCCACAGACGTCATCCAGTGTCCCCACTGCCCTGAGCTGTTGTGTGTGGCCTGCCACGAGCGGCACCTAGACGTGGCACTCACCAGCGATCTACCGGGTATGCTTCCACGCATTCAATGTGCGATGTACCACCGCCCGCTGCTCAAGAAGACGTGGCGCAGGCGAGCCCTAACGATACGAAGCGCTGTGTGCCAAGGCCTGCGCGTTCATCTCTCCCTGCTGCCACAACGAGGACTACTCGCACCTGCCTCCTCGCTACGACTGCAAGCCGCCTCCTCTCTCGCGCGTTGTGGGGAACGATGCTGTGGCTACAACAGGTCGACACATGACACGGTTCATCCAGCATGAGATCACCGCGCGAGAGCTGATCACATTCCTACAGTCGATGCAGCCTGAGGGCCAGCTCGTCGTCACTGTCGACGACTTGATTCAATGGATCCGCGACGACGAGCGTCGGGCCACACTACTGCTAGCGTGCATGGCGATGCGAAAGAGAATCCCAACGCGCTGCTGTGGCCTCGACCTGTGATTTGTGTGTCAACGCGTCTGGAAGAATCACCCGCAAGACCCACGTGACCCGTGCGATGATGTGCACTTGCTGGACGCCTATATGCTCTAGTGTCGACAGTGTACCGTCATGCTTCTCAAGGTGGAAGGGTGCAACGCAGTCACTTGTCCGTGTGGCTTTCAGATGGACTGGGACCACGAGAAAAGAGTGGCTGATGAGGCTTCAAGCGGCCTGATACCAGTGGATGTCCGTGATATCGATCTATTTTGTCGATGGGACCAGTGGCGCGTCGTGCTGCGGGGACTCGTGCTGCCATACTTGGTAAAAGTATGTCGTGATAGAGCGATTGGGCGTGGACTATGGTATTCTGGCAGAGCACTGCGAGGGGCCTTGTAGCAGTACATTTGGCGTCGGCGATTCCAGTTGGGTTTGCCCATGACGAAGGAGAGAACTGAACGCGGTTCGGTTGGCACGACTCATCTCCAAGCTCAAGAATCACACGGCATTGTCACGATTCATTCAGCGGCGACAGCCCTACAGTCGGTGGAGGAGGTGCATGCGCGAGCTTCGGCGTTTGACTCCACTGTATGATGAAGAAGCAGCCTGGGAGCTGCAGGTCTCAATGAAGAAATGGCTGGTGACATTCACTCTCCATTGACCATGGCCAGAAAGTACACATGTCTGCACATATGATTGGCGGATAACTATAGTCTACCATCACTCTGGTGTCGGGGATAAGTTGGTGCGTGTCAAAGAGCTCCTTCATCACGCGCCTCCATCACCCCTGACATCCCCACTAACCGATCCTCCTCCCAAACGATGGCCAAGCCGAGCTCGACAGCGGATAGTATCTGTGATGCGCATGCATCAGGCGTGCTGCCCCTCCGCGTCGTGACAACGTGCGAACCAGAGGAGAAGCGCCGAGCGTCGGCAGTTGGCGATGGCGAGCTCACCGATCCAGCCGCCATCGACGTCCCGTGCTCTCCTTCAAGCGATGGTGAGCTCTATGACTTTGTGTATCCTTAGTGTTGGTGCTATTAAACCATGGCATTGTTTACAGACGAGCGCGCTGTCGGGATTCCCATGACGAGCGACCTGGCGCCACTCGAACGACCTGGTCGTCATGTCATCGAGCTCGCTCTCCAGACATTGCGCGGCCACGAAGACTGGCTTCTGCAGCACGAGGTATGCACGTATCACTATGAATCATGACAGTACTGTACCTAACGGGACTTGTTCAGTCCATCACGACTCTACGGCGGTGTATCGTCCACCATCCTTCACTACTCCACGACGTGGACCTAGCGGCCACCATCCCAGCTCTGGTGCTCGGCAGCGATAACCTTCGCTCGGCCTTGTCCAAGAACGCGATGCTCGCGCTCGCCGAGTGCTTTGAGTACCTCGACGCGCCTCGCTGTCTTCCGTTTCTGCGTCCGCCAAGTGACACGACGACTGTGGTGCCACTGGTCGATGTCGTGCTTCGTCGTGCGACGTGTGAGAAAAAATTCCTTCGTGACGCGGCGATGGAGGCAGTGGACAACCTCATCATGTTCCTCGCCAGCCCAGAACTCGTGGTCTCCGTGACGCCCTACGCATCTAGCAAGAGTGCCAAGATCGTGGCGATCGCCTCCAAGCTCATGGCACAGAGTTGTGCGAGGTTACAGGCCCTCGGTACCTGGGACGTGGACGTCTTCGCCTCGGCCAGAATGCACGCCGTGTACCAAGTGCTCGCCAAGTTCCGTGATGGTAAAGACAGTGCCGCCCGCAATGAAAGTGCTGCGTGCTTGAAGCTGCTGGGCAAAGCGCTGGGCAAAGAGAGGTTCCAGTCGACGCTGCAGGCAGCGTTATTAATACCTGCTGGACCGCAACACGCGCACACCACCCAGTCGATCATGAACGAGGTGTTTCCACCGGTGGCGTCGCCACCGCTACTGCAGAATCGCCGCGGCTCCCTACGAGACCGCATGCTGCTCCACCAGCAGCAAGTTCAGAGCACTTCCTTCTACTATTAATAGTACGAATAAGACTGTCGTCACACCCAAAATGGCATGGCATTCGTTGTGCCATTTTTAAAAAGAATTGCGACAAGAAGTATGGCACCCTTGTTGTGGCCGTTTGTTTAGTGGGCCTTGGTCTGGTTGGCGACACCGGCGATGCGTGCCTTGATCTCCTCCTGGTTGCCGACGTAGCGGGCAGTGAGTGGCGCGATGGCGTCCGGGTGTGGCACCGGCTTAAAGTTTTCATCCAGGTCGTACACAAGCGGCACACCGGTGGGGATGTTGAGCCCCGTGATCGTGTCCTCGGCGATGTTGTCGAGGTGCTTGACCAGCGCGCGCAGGCTGTTGCCGTGCGCGGCGATGAGCACCTTCTTGCCCGCCTTGATGGACGGCACAATGACGTTCACCCAGTACGGGACCACACGCTCGCCCGTGGTGAGCAGCGACTCAGTGAACGGCAGCTCTTCCTTGGGCACGTCGGCGTACTTGGCGTCGTTGCCCGGGTAGTACTCGCTGGTGGCGTCGAGCGCCGGCGGCGGGATCGCGTAGCTGCGGCGCCAGACCATCACTTGGTCGATGCCGTGCTTGTCCACGGTTTCCTGCTTGTTCAGGCCCTGCAGCGCGCCGTAGTGGCGCTCGTTGAGCTTCCACGAGCGCACCACGGGGATCCACAGGCGATCCATCTCCTCGAGGATGTTCCACAGCGTCTTGATCGCGCGCTTGAGCACCGAGGTGTACGCGAGGTCGAACGCGAAGCCCGCTTGCTTGAGCACCTGGCCGGCCTCATGCGATTCCTTCTCGCCTATTATAGTACGTACCAGAAGTTAGACTTTAGACGGTAGAATAATAATAGACTTTAGACTATGTAGTATAGACCAAGGCGTCTGTCGTACCGGTGGCCGAGAGCGGCACGTCGTGCCAACCGGTGAAGCGGTTGTCGACGTTCCACTGGCTCTCGCCGTGGCGGATAAGCACGAGCTGGTACTTGGCGGCCATGTTTCGTTCTTTCTTTGAGAAAGCTTGCGAGCTCGACGGCTTGTTGGCGAATGACGTCGGGAGCGGGGGGTGATAAATTTAGGCACGACGTGGTAAGGATGACGCACCACCGTCGCAAACACAGCAGCACTCGCACCTGTGCCAATTGATATCGAAGGCTTCTACCATGTGATTTATGAAGGTTTTTGTGAACCCACCCGAATAGCATCCACATGTATTAAAACTGACCCGGGTCAAACCCAGATTTCCACTATTTTAGACATTTTAGACAGTCGACAATGCCGTAAATTCCACCCGAGCGTCGCCATTTTGGCGCGAACCAACTTGTCGACGCCAACAAACACTCACACCAACAACGAAGCATCATGGACTGGGACACCGGACGCGTGTCCTCGATGGGCATGGAGAGCGCGGCCGTGGTGGCGGCACGCGACGCCACCGAGACCTCGCCCATCGCCATCCAGCGACGGCTGCTCGAGTTCTTGCGCAACTTCCGCGTCGGTCCGATCTTTTACTACCGCGAGCTGCTCATCGCCAACTTTCGCCGCACCAACTACTGCTTTACCATGAACCTCACGCACCTTTCCACGTACGACCAGCTTCTCCAGGATTTGATCCTCAAGAACCCGAAGGAGTACTTGCCGCTGCTCGAGAACGCCGCCAAGGAGATGCTCGCGTACCTGCTCGTGCTCAACCACAGCGACGTTGGCGCCACCACCGACTCGCAATTGGAAAACGCCAACGATTCCAGCAATATTAATATCAAAAGCCTACCGGATATCCAGGTCATGCTCACGAGCGACCAAACGCCCGTGCCGCTGCGCCACGTGCACGCGCAGGAGATCAACAAGCTGGTCAAAGTGCCCGGTATCATCATCAGCGCCACGCGCGTGCGCACCAAGTGCGTCGCCGCGACGCTGCGCTGCAAAAACTGTAGTAATACCAAGCGCGTGGCGGTCGCCGGGCTCGGCGGTATTAATATTCCGCGCATCTGCGACCGCAACCGCGACGAAGACCCCGCGGGCGAGCCGTGTCCACAGGACTCGTACATTCTGGTGCCCGATCGATGCGACTACGTGGACCAACAGACACTCAAGCTGCAGGAGAACCCAGAAGTCGTCCCCACGGGCGAGATGCCGCGGAACCTCGCGCTCATCGCCGACCGGAACCTCGTGGACCGAGCGTCCCCGGGCACGCGTGTGTCCATCGTTGGTATTACCAGCGTCGTGAACGCCGGCACCAAGCAGATCGGCGCCGTCGCCATCCGCCAACTCTACCTGCGCGTCGTGGGAATCGAGGTGCGTTTTCTTTTTTCCTTTTTCCTTTTTTTCCTGTTTCTTTTTTCCTTTTTTTTCTTCGTTGGTTGATTTTTTTGGGGTTGATCACAATTGACGTGTGGGTATCACGGATCACTTGTAGATCGATGAGGAAGGCGCCGGCCGCGCCAAGTCCACGTTCTCGCCCGCCGAGGAAGAGAAATTCCACGAGATGGCACGTGACCCGGAGCTATACGACAAGCTGGCGAGCAGCATCGCGCCGTCCATCTACGGCGACTACACCGCCAACATCAAGAAGGCCATCGCGTGTCTCCTCGTGGGCGGTTCACGCAAGCGGCTCCCCGACGGCATGATTGTACGGTACTGTATCGTGAACTCAGGTTGATTGACCCTCATCACTAACCCCACTCGCTGGATCGCTCGCTCGTAGCTGCGTGGCGACATCAACGTGCTGCTCCTGGGCGATCCGTCGACGGCCAAGAGTCAATTCCTCAAGTTTGTGGAGAAAGTGGCACCCGTCGGCGTGTACACGTCGGGCAAAGGCAGCAGCGCCGCTGGGTTGACGGCGTCGGTGATCAAAGACAGCAAGGGTGAGTTCTACTTGGAAGGCGGCGCCATGGTGTTGGCGGATGGCGGCGTGGTGTGCATCGACGAGTTTGATAAGATGCGCGAGTCGGATCGTGTGGCGATTCACGAAGCCATGGAGCAGCAGACCATCTCGATCGCCAAGGCCGGCATCACGACGATTCTCAACTCGCGCGCGTCCGTGTTGGCGGCCGCGAACCCGGTGTTTGGTCGGTACGATGATATGCGCAGTGCGTCGGAAAACATCGACCTGATGAGCACAATTCTGTCGCGATTCGACATGATTTTCATCGTGCGCGATATCCAGGACGACACGCGGGACCGGCAAATGGCCGCGCACGTGGTCAAGATCCACACCAACGCGACGGCCACCAACGCCAACAAGGTCGAGGCCGACGACAAGTCGGGTGAATACGAACCGTGGCTGCTTAAAAAGTTCATCACCTACTGCCGCACGCGCTGTGCACCGCGGTTGTCGGTCGGCGCCGCACAGGCGCTGCAGGACTATTACGTTGGTGTGCGTGATGACGTGCGTCGGAATCAAGGCGGCGAGACCACGATCCCCGTGACCGTGCGCCAACTGGAGGCGCTGGTTCGTATCGCCGAGTCGCTGGCCAAGATGAAGCTGCAGACCGAGGCGACGGCCGAGCACGTGCGCGAGTCGATCCGGTTGTTCAGCGTGTCGACGATGAATGCCGCCAAGGACGGTGGCACGCAGGGCTTGTTTAGCACGTTCCACGAGAAGGCGCAGGAGGTGGAGCAGAGCATCAACCGCACGCTGCGAATCGGTGCGCGCGTGGAAACGAGTGCGCTCTACAGCCGCCTGGAGGCGCAAGGGTACAACCCGAACGCGATCCAGCGCGCGATCCGCGCCATGGTACAGAAGGGCGCGCTGCGGCAGCTGAATCAGTACAAGTTTGTGTCGCGGGTCAAGTAACCTTCAGGTCAAGTAATGTACCGTAGCCGCCGAGCTACATTCGTTAGTAGCCATGATAAGAACCGGTTTGTATCCATAGAACTGTTGTGGGGATGCGCAGGTAGCGACACGGGTCGGTCCCGTTGAAACCCGCATGTAGAAACCGTACCCATTGCAGACTAAAAGCAAATACAATTGAACCCATGGGTCCTTGGATGGTCCGGGTTGGTGATGCTGGGCCTGCATGCTGATGACGTCGCCGCCCGGATCCGCCAGCTGGTGGGCACCCAAGCACCAAACCATCCACGAGCTCCTCACCCCAAGCACCAAAGGAGCACACGCAAACAAACCACTTGCTTGGGCATCCACAGTTTCACTCGACCGCCTCATTCCCGAATCTGCGCTGGTGCTCTCCCCCCACTACTGTAGACTCCCACGATGCTCCGCCGCGTTGCCGCCACCGCCGCTGCCGTTCGCGCGACGCCGACCAGCCAGCGCGCCCACACCGCCTCGCGCATGGCGCTCGTGCGCCACTACACGGTGCACCACGAGGCGTACAAGAACCCGCGCAGTGAAAAGTTTTCCATGACCAAGATCGTCGCGACCATCGGCCCGTCGTCCGAGAGTCCCGAGATCACGCAAAAGCTGACGGACGAGGGCCTGCGCATCATGCGCATCAACTTTTCGCACGCCGAGCACAACGAAGCGCTCATGCGCATCGACAATTTGCGCGCGTGCCGCGGCGTCCACTGGTCGCCAAGCCACAATTTCAACCTGCGCGCCGTGCTGCTCGACACCAAGGGCCCCGAAATCCGCACGGGCAAGATGCGCGACGGCAAAAAGATCCGACTCGAGGCCGGCAGCCACATCACGCTCACGACCGACGACGCGTTCAAGGCGGACGGCACGTCCGACAAGATCTACGTCACGTACCAGGCGCTGACCGACACGGTCGAAGTCGGCGACACGGTGCTGCTCTCGGACGGTCTCATTCGCTTGACGGTGGTCGAGATTGTGAGCGGCACGGACGTGCGCTGCTTGATCCACAACACGGAGGAGATCGGCAACCGCAAGGGCGTCAACCTGCCAGGGCTCATTGTCGATTTGCCGGCGCTCTCGGAGAAGGACATGGAGGATTTGGAGTTTGGCGTCAAGAACGACATCGACTTTATCGCCGCGTCGTTCATCCGCAAGCCGACTGACGTGCTCCAGATCCGGTCGTATGTGGATGCCTGTGTGAAGAAGTACCATGCCCCTGGCTACGTCGCGCCCAAGATCATCTCCAAGATTGAAAACTTGGAGGGCATCCAGAACTTTGACGCGATTCTCGACGTGTCGGACGGTATCATGGTCGCGCGTGGTGATCTTGGCGTGGAAGTCCCGCTGCAAAAAGTGCTCACGTACCAGAAGCACATGGTCGAGCGCTGCAACGCCGTGGGCAAGCCGGTGATCGTTGCGACGCAGATGCTCGAGTCGATGGTCAACAACCCGCGCCCGACGCGTGCCGAAGTCTCGGACGTGGGCAACGCCGTGCTGGACGGCGCCGACGCGGTGATGCTCAGCGGTGAAGTCGCGCAGGGCAAGTACCCGATTGAATCCGTGCGCACGATGATGACGGTGATCAAGGAGGCCGACCACTTGCTGGAGCATGCCAAGTACCAATTCGAATACGAGCCGGCGTCCTCGGACATCGAGTCGATCGCGAGTTCCGCGGTCAAGACGGCCAACGAGAGGAAGGCCAAGCTGCTCATCGTGCTCACGGACACGGGATACACGGCGCGCATGGTCGCCAAGTACAAGCCGACGGTGCCGGTGATGTGCTTTACGGCGAGCAAGAAGATCGGCCGACAGCTGCAGATCCACCGTGGGCTGTACCCTGTCGTGCCGGATGCGTCGGACCGTCGCCCAACGACGGCCGAGGCCATCGCTGCTGCCAAGAAGATGGGCTGGCTCGTGCCTGGTGACCGCGTGGTGATGCTGAGCGCGGACAAGCTGAGCGACGACTTGGGCAAGCAGACAGTGATGCGTGTCGCGGACGTTGCGTAGATAGGTTCTGTGTGATTGTGAGCGCATCGATGATCGTAGGAGGATGAATATATCCCAAAGACACTCACTGAAGGACGCTTGAGCAGCACGCGAGTTCATTCTTTGTTTCTGTGTTTGCAAAGGGATATTTCAACACGACACGCGAAGACGAGATGCTTTAGACAGAAACAGCGACAGAAGAGGTCATCCAGGTGGCGAGTGTCTTCAGGACGCGACCGTTGGTGCATGCTGGCGAAGAATCGATGGCTTCGCTGGCGCAGGGCGGATTGGGGCGACACCACTGACTTGCGCTGGACGACTTGATGAGGCATTGCTTTGTTGGGTCTCGACTGGTTTTACTGATTGAGATGGCGACTCGACGGTTTCAGTAGGCGTGCCTGGAGTTGAGCTTCGTGAGTTGGACGGTGATGCACAGTGACTCGACAGGTTCAACAGTTCGTATGCGGCTTGCAGTGATTCGCCATCGACTTGTACGATTGCCCGAGACTCATCGGAGCTGCCAGACTCATCGCTGTCGTTCGGGTGCGAACTGGTGTAGCCGATGAGGTGTGCCCGCCCATCAGGATGCCGTCCATACAGTCCGTCAGGACCAAAGTACTCCATCGAATTGGCGTACACACTCTGTCCGTTGCTGGAGGAGCCTTGCTGGCCCTGCTTCATCTTCTTGGACAGGTTCAAGTAGATTATTGGAAACACCACTCCCGTCTTCTGTTTCTTCGACTTGTTCGCTGGTGGTGACAGCCTCTTCACAGGACTGTGCTTCGCTGCTGAGCCATCGATTTGGATATCTTCTTCAGCGTTTCTCGTGCTCGAGAGCGTCAAAAAGGGAGGCGGAGGAATACCAGTCTCGGCCCACAGTTCCTTCGTGAGTCTCTCCAACGTCGCCAGGATACGGCCAGCTTCCTCGCGGTCCCACAGCGCCTTCTTGCGCAGACGGAACTTTTTCTGACCGTAGTTCTTGGGTATCTTCTTCCCATCGATGGTGCCGGCGCACAGCTTCTTGGACACGCGCATGGGGTCACACTGGAGCTGAACGGCCAGGTATCCTCGAAGACGGATCCCCGTGTACACCGGCAAGTAGCCTTCTTCAAATGCCTCGATCAGCAGCTTCGCGAGCCTTTCCTCTGTCGGTGTCCATTGACCCTTGCGCAGAAAATCACTGCTCCCTTTCCTCTTGGCGGTGGTGGTGAGCGGACGACCGTAGTCGATCCCTCCAATCACCACGCGTGGCGCCGACGCGTCGCCTGCGTCTCCTCCGTCGCTGGAGCGCTTGCGCTTGCCGTTGTTGTTCTGTCCGACAGGCGACGTCAACTGCGTCGCCGCCGCTGTCGCTGCGTCGCGCATCGGGAGCATGTATCGCGCATATTCTTCCGGGTACTCCCTCACGGGTGCGTCGTCCAATTCGCGCGCGTCAGCGTCGTCCTCGCTGTCGTCGTCGGCGTCGGCAGCTTCGTCGCAGCGCATATCGATCTCCGTGTCCATATAGTGGACTTCGTTCGTGGGCTCCCCCTCGCTGTCGCGCTCACCGGTCGCGTCTTCGCCCTCGGGCTCACGGGGGGTTGAGTTCACACGAGGGCGCTCGTCCTTGCGGGGCGACGCGGTCGTCGCCGCGGCCGTGGGTATCGCCGTCGCCATCTCCATCTTCATGGTGCGTTAGTTTCCCCTTTGGTCGAAGAGGGGGGAGGGAGGAATTGGTTGTTTCCCTTTCCAAGTGCTAGGGCAACTTGCCGCAGAAAAAAGGGGGGAGGGCGACGGACCTCTAAATGCAGCAACTTGTGGGGGGTGACTTGGTTTTTGTATGGGCAAGGCAACTTCCTCCCCAAATTGAACAGGCGGAATATCGAACTCAAAATTGATGTTGACCTGTGCAATTTGATGATGGTGGAGCGAGGGTGAGGGGGTGTTCCAACATTGTGCCGAAGGGTGGGTCCTTGCACCTCCGAATTCACATACCCGTCACAACGAGATTTATATGATGTAACCTTCTTTGACACAGCAAGTTGCCGCGACCATCATTCTCATATCACAAACATTCACAGAGGAGGTTGTTGGGGTCCCAAGCCACCTCTCGCTGCTCTCACTTTGGTCGCAAGAGCTACTGTACTGTACCAAGATGATCGACCTCCAGTCTGGAGGATTGGTTGATTTGTGGGTCCCCATGCGATGGCGTGGCGCAGTGCGTTTCGGCCAGCTCCAGGACTATTAGCAGGACGGCTAGTGCCATACAGTATCCCAGCCATGCGGATCACAAATGCTGCGTGCTGAATTATGAAGACTGAGGGGACTGGAGTGGAGAGCACATCACATGAACTCTACTATAGTGTAGGTGTAGGCTAGGTGCTAGGAGCGTCCAACTTGCGTGACCTTGCTGCAGGATCTCTTCAACTCGTGTCTGGTTCAACGGTTGAAACCCAAACTCCCGAAATGGGTGATTGGGTGTTTCACTGTTTGAATGAGGCCGCTGGGTGTACCGAGGATGCGGAACACTTGCGAAGTACCAAGCTCGAGGCACACTCCATCTCATCGAGCGCGCAACTTGAATGATGTCCGAATCCGACACGACCTCAGTGACCGACGCCACGCCGGCTGAGGCCACAGGCAACGCCAACACCAACGCCGCTACGTCCAACGCACTACCAGCGCCGGTCGTGTCGGTGTCGGCGCCACCACCGCCAGCAACGGAAGGAGAGGTTGTGCATCCAAATGCAGACGACACCAACCAACCGGCACCCCCTACGGGCTCGCGCAAGCGCGTGTTCACCTTCCAAAAGCGATGGCTCCACACGCTGCCGATCATGGAGAAAGTACTGAGCGATAACGCGCTGGATACAGCGAGTGTCGCGGCGCTCAAAGCTGCGAATTTGCTGGGTGACGATGGCAAGCCGATCGACGACGCGTCCGCTCGCGACGTCATCGTGTGCATGCTGTGCGACGACCCGAGCGCCAACCGCGAGACGATGAAGATGTGGAGTCGTATCAATTGCCGTCGAGGGCGTATCGAGAACCACTTGATGAGCAAGCACCCAGAATTCATGCTACTGCTCAAGCAAAAGCGAGAGGCCGAAGGTGACCTCACCGTACAGATCTTTCTCCAGCACATGCGCGAAGGACGGTGCAACGTGCGCAGCGAGATCAGCGCCGGACTGTACAGTCATCTCCAGATGCCGACAGCGCCAGTGATCGCGAACGCCGAGCTCCACGGCAGTGGGCAGAAGCGACCACTAGCCCAGGACGTGCTGCAGATCCAAGGTAGTAGCCATCCTGGCGAGCTAGCTGGTGGAGATCCGGAAGAGAGCGTGGACGCCAAGCGCAAACGAGCCAAACTGCAAGCCGCTGGGCGTGATCTACCATCGGGCGAGGACGATCTGGACCGGGTGTCCAACCGAATGCGAGAACTCGTACAGTCGTCGCTGCTGTCGTTCGTTGGGCCAGGCGCGTTCACACAATGGAGCAACATTCTGACGGGGCGGATGGTACGTTGCTGTGGTGGATAGATATCCTGGCTTGGAATCTGTGCTCACGTATGTCCATGTATGTGTAGGTAGTGATCACTGGCGGAGAGAAGCCTTGCATCGCGCGTATCGCCACCAACCTGTGGTTGCTCGGCGCGAACGTCTTGGTCACATTCTCGTACGTGGTTCTATTCTGAACTTGTGTGGAGGGCGACCTCGCTGTACGTCTGACTCGCTACATGCATTTACCACAGGGACCTGAGTACCATGGACACGTTCTCTGCCAGCTACTTGGCTCAGTTCCACTCGACAGAAAACGGTGAACCGCCTCGTGGTGTGATGCTGCCGATCTTCTGTTTGCTTCAAACACGTTCGCAGATTGAGGAGTGGACCCGATCGATCTCGGGCAAGTTTGCACGCGTCGACGCTCTGATCAATGCAATGAGTGCCGAGGATCTCAAGCACATGGAGGAGCTGGAGCCGATCGCTGTGGAGCTTGATGATAATCGAGACGCGAAGACGAATGGCGATGACAGTACTACTTCCTCGAGGTACGCCATGGCCATGATTCAGACCGGTGCTTCGTCGCTAAGATCTTGATCTCTGCAGGCTACAAGATATCTGCCAGGTGTTCAGTGGCGCCTGCATGCAGCAAGTCAATCGCGGATGCATTGTCAATGTGGCCACACTTGCAGCCGACAAGTAAGTGAGCTTTGAACCCCAATCGTTATTTTACCCGAGCTCATCAACCGAGTTGATCTGTGATGCGATCGATTTCCAGGGCACAAGCTTCTTCGGTGGAAGCCGCTACGAAGTCTCTCAGTGAAGGTATCGCGTCGCCATCCGTCTGCATCAATTCCATTGCAGTGCACACTTCTGAAAGCGCTGAGAGCGAAGCGGTGGTTGCCCAGCGGGATGTCGAGTTGTTGCACTCCATGCTGTTCCTGCTCTCACCTGCGAGCAGCTCCGTTCGTGGTACTGTGATCCACCTCCAGCACGCGATCGCGACTGACCAGCCCGTCGCCACGCAGCCAAGTGGAACGATTGCATCCTCCAGTTCAGGGATTGAGGCACTGGACGTCGACTCCGAGTCTGTTGGTATTACCAGTGAGCGGGTGATCTAAGTACAGTACTAGGCGACCTGTTGGATACTTTCTTGTGTATTCTGAATATGACCCCATGTAGTCCATCTATTTACGAAATGTCATGACTTATTTGTGACACCTGGGGTATTAATCTAATGATCACACCTCCTCGTCGCAACTGGGACGTGACGTTGCTGGACATTCAGGATGCAGGCAATGGTGGTGAAGCGCTGGCACGCGCGCAACGCGCGATCCTTCATCGCACTAGCTGGCCGCGCGCAGATCCGTCCATTGCTCACCGACATCCCAAGCATTGCCCGCTCGCAGCAGGACCCGCAGGCATCCTCCGATCGTGACCACGACCCAGATCAATCGACGTTGAATCTCTCGCCGAGCTTCAGTCGCGTGCCCAATGTGCTGTCTGTGGAAGCCGCGGAAGCCGCACGCTTTGGTAGCGTGCGTCGCGGCTGGCGGCCGCTTCTTGGCAAGCTCCGCGCTGCTCCTAGTCTGCAAAAACTCGCGCTGAAAGCAGCCTCGTACTTCACCACACCCGAGGAAATTGACTTCCACTTGCCACGCGATTTTAACGACAAGTACGAGATCGTCGAGCTGTTGGGCGAAGGCGCATTCGGCAAAGTGCACCGCGTTGTTCCGATTGAGAGCAACATCGACTTGGATCTCGCCGTCAAAATGGTCCCAAAGCAGCGCATTGTCAACTTGACCGACTACCAGGCTCTGCAGCAGGAAGGCCGCATGATGGTTTTGCTGGGTGGCACCCTCAACGTCGTCCATTTTTTCGGCGCCTACGAAGACGACGAGAGCGTCTACTTGGTGATGGAGCATTGTGTCGGTGGCGACGCGTTCTCGCGGATCAGTGCGAAGAAAACAGACCAATCGGTGCCACCGGATGAGTCGCTTGTCGCCATGTACTTGGCCGACATACTCCACGTCGTGTGGCAATGCCACTTGCTGCGCATCCTGCACGGTGACCTCAAGCTTGAAAATTTTCTATTCGCCGATACGAAAGAAACTTCGCCACTCAAGCTCACCGACTTTGGTGGCGCCTCATTCTTGAAGGATGGAGAGCTACTCTACGACGTACGTGGCACGCCACTGTACACTGCCCCCGAGGTGCTGCAGCGGTCCATGGGGTACTCGTTCCCGTCCGACATGTGGAGTTGCGGTGTGATTCTCTATCGACTGCTGGCGGGGCGATTCCCATTCCAAGGGTCTCTACTAGACGAGCGGATTCTCCATGAAGACGTCGATTTTGACTCGGATCCATGGCCGCAGATTTCACCACAGGCCAAGGATCTCACCAAGCGATTGCTCATGAAAGACGTTAGTCTCCGCTTGACGGCAGAGCAGGCACTGCAGCATCCGTGGATTGTGCACCCCGCTGCTGACCACAACATCCATGCCGTGCCGACTGCGTTATTGGATGGCACAATGGTCCAGCGCCTGCAACTCTACCGGTCGCTCAATGGGTTCCAGCAGGCCGTGTTCGCGGAGATCGCTCGGCGGCTGCCGCTTGACGTGAAGGAGGACATCCTCGTGCTCTTCTCCGAGCTCTCTCGCCACGGGAGCGCGCAAGTCGGCATTGATGAGTTTGAGGCTTATATCCATCGTGCAGGCTACCGCCTCACGGAGGGCGAAGCCAAGAGTTTTCTGAGCCAACTGGACCTCGACGGCGACGGGCTTTTATCCCTTGATGAGTTCTGCGCGGCGTTGCTTGACTGGTCCGTGATCCAGCGCGAGTCGCCGCCCCGTTGGCGGTCACTGGTGGACCAAGTGTTCGCGTGGCTGGACGCGGACCACGACGGCCAGTTGGCGTTGGGGGATCTCGCTCGACTGGCGCCGTTCTCACACGAGGCGCCGCATCACTCGTTCCGCAACGACATGCGGCGCAGCTTCCGCCAGGCAAACGTCAGCGGCAACGGCGCCATCGACCGCGCCGAGTTCCACGCAATGCTGCATATCCAACTGCGCGCGTACGAGCATTTCGCACGCCGACTTGCGCCGACACCAACAGCCAACGGATAGACCGGACTAAACCGGGTATTATAGACGCCAACTCGAAGACTTACAGTATCGACGCCAACTCAAGACGATCGTAGGATTGTGGGCGCTGGTGACGATCGTATTCTAATAATTTAATTGCAAGTGTGGAACGAAGCTACTCTACTCTTCTCGGAGTGTGCGGAGCTCATCAGACGACGATGCTCTTGCCGGCAGCAACGTTGAGCCCGGAGCGACGCACCGGGCGGTTGAGCAGCTCGTTCATGCGCTCGAGCGCCTGCTTGAGCTTGGATACTTTGCGTGGCGGCGCCTGCTGGTGCTCTGGCGAGCGTCGCCGACGGCGCGAAGAGTTCGTGAACGACGCGCTAGTGTCGGGAGAGGATGGTCCACGTGCCTGCACCGAGGAGGACGCGACGGACCAGCCCGTGCCACTGTCGAACATGGCGTCGTCCATCATCCGGTGAGCTGGGTCACGGGCTGACAGCATCGTAGATGGTAGTGGCGTCTCGGTCGTGGTTGGTTCGATCCATTCACTGCTTTCACGCAGTGGAGGGTATATGTACTCGTTCGAGGACGAGTCGACGTCGTACTCGTTCTCGAACGAGCCTCGGTCTTCACTGAGGAAGCTCATGTTGTCAAGGATGACGTCGTCGTGGTTCAAGAACACGAGGCTCACTGGCTTGGGTGCGTGGAGCATGACCTTCTTGACCTCGGCGAGCGTAAGCTGCTGCACCGGAAAGCCACCGACGAGCTTGAGCTCACTGCCGAGGCGCAGGTCCGGCGCCGGCGTTGCGCGCGCGTGGTGCTCTTTGATCTTGGTGACGAGAATCGCGCCGTTTCGCTTGCGCTTGAGCACGAAGGACAACGACGTCGTGCCGTTCCACAGCACTTCGGACGTGCGTGGCATCTCGACCACCGGCGGAACGAGCGGCATATCGAACCCCGAGGTGGAACGCGTCGACAGGATCAGCGTTGGCAGAGTTGGTGAACGGTGAGAAGATGGTTACTGGGCACCGACGGCGCTGCGATGGAGGGTTTGTACCGATCGAACGGTGGGGGCAGGCTCACGCGCGAACGAAGCGACCGAAATGGAACTGATGCGTCATGCGGAATCGCTCGCTCGCACGCGAGCGCGGCTGCAGGAGGAGGAGCGCCATCAGCATTCGTGTGGTGTGGCTCCTCTCTGTCGCCACGCATGTCGAGCGTCGGTCATTGAACCACCCGCTGACAGAAAGAAGAGACACGAACAAACGCAATTGTGTCGAAAAAACTTGACAGAGTGTGAACAAAACACCAAGAAGCAGACGAGACAGTGCATGATGTTCAAAAATTGGACATCACCTAGCCCTTTATAGCATTGCAAATCACGA
This sequence comes from Pythium chondricola, assembly GCA_023337575.1. Lineage (NCBI taxonomy): Eukaryota > Oomycota > Peronosporomycetes > Pythiales > Pythiaceae > Pythium > Pythium chondricola. The sequence continues at coordinate 28,888 of JAADXF010000068.1, forward strand.
TCTGGCTTGCACAGATACCACTATTTAAGTAGGTTGTGTCCAAAAAGGAAGACATGGTGTGGAGGGATCAATTGGTTTTACAAAAATTGCCTAGTTGATTGATATCGAAGATTTGAATGACGCCCGGCTAGCTTCGGTTCAGAAAGTTGGATCATCCATCGGTGGAGGATTTTGCCAAAACAAGGTTATAAGACAGAGGAGAGGAGGTACAGTATTGTCAAACAAGTTTGACTCATGGGTCCTCTGACATCCCAGAGCTGATGGTGCGAGCATGTCCAGGTTGCTTCTTCATGTGCGCTGCAGGCAACATGGCCTTCTTCATGTTGAACCACCAGATGCAGCCGCGATGGCTACAGCACCCATATTCTAACCTGAAGTTTATGTTCACGTACCATCACCGGTAGGCTACCGGCGGTAGCAGCTTCACCAGCCAGCCAGATGAGCGAAGCGTCGCCATTTGGACACGAGTAGCCGAGCTCTTCGTTGAAGGGGCGCGCCGATCCGGCATCGGCGCACGACATGGCAATTTATCATTGGCAAAGGCAGGGCACCTTGAAGCAGTGCGCGAGTCACTTGGATTGAGAGCATTTGGCGGATGAACCGGTACCTACGCGTACTGGACGCACTTCTGTATCGACAGCCCATTTTTGCTTTCTACTTGCACTGCAGCATCCATCGATGTAATACTAGTAGGTAGTAGCACATCGAGGGACGGAGGACTTGGTGTGGTCATCATCGCCATGCTTGCTACTAAACCAACTTGAAGTTGCTTGGAGACAAATGCACTGGTTTTAGCACTCGCCAAAGAACCGGTATCCATCGACACCTGTACCGGTACCAGTATCGGTATTTAACCGGTAGTCGCCCTTCTTCGTTTCCTTCATGCCAAAGCAACCGGAACACGGAAGTGGTGACCGGGCATCCGCTCCGCTTGGTGTCGGCATCCATCGTTCCTCGTTCCGCTGCGCCTCCTCGTCAAAACGCATCATCCCCACACCACCTACAAGTCCTCTTCCTGCCGTCGGCCATAACTGCGCGACAGCATGAGCGACGTGCCGATCAAACTCGGGCCGTACCGCCTCGGCAAGACACTGGGCATCGGCTCCTTCGGCAAAGTCAAACGTACGTGTAGTAGATCACACTCTCCTATAGCTTCCACCTCATGGATATATCCCTGTCTGTCTGCGCAGTCGCCGAGCACGAGATCACGGGCCACAAGGTCGCGATCAAGATCCTCAACCGCAGCAAGATCCGCAGCTTGGACATGGGCGAAAAAGTGCGCCGAGAGATCTCGCTGCTGCGCAAGATGCGGCACCCGCACATCATCCGCCTCTACGAGGTCATCGACACGCCCACCGACATCTTCATGGTGCTCGAGTACGTCGCCGGCGGCGAGCTCTTTGACTACATCGTGTCCAAAGGCCGCGTACGTTGCGCAATCATTCTTGCTGACCCTACAACCAGTACTCAACGCTCTCATGTTCATGTCCCCCCCTCCTCTCCTCTACGAATCGTAGCTATCCCCGGAAGAAGCGCGCCATTTCTTCCACCAGATCACCTCGGGCGTCGAGTACTGCCACTTCCACCGCATCGTCCACCGCGACTTGAAACCGGAAAACCTCTTGCTGGACGCCGACAACAACGTCAAGATCGCCGACTTTGGGCTCTCCAATCTCATGGTGGATGGCGACTTCCTGCGCACCTCCTGTGGCTCTCCCAACTACGCCGCACCCGAGGTCATCTCGGGCAGCCTGTACGCTGGACCGGAGGTCGACGTCTGGTCCTGTGGCGTGATCCTGTATGCGCTGTTGTGCGGTAGTCTGCCGTTCGACGACGAGAGCATCCCGAACCTATTCAAGAAGATTCGCGGCGGCATGTACTCGTTGCCGAGCCACCTGTCGGAGCTCGCGCGTGATCTCATCCCACGGATGTTGGTGGTGGACCCCATGAAGCGCATCACGATCCAGGAGATCCGGCAGCACCCGTGGTTCCAGCAAGACCTGCCGCCGTATCTGCAGCATCCGCCCGAGGTGGTCCAGAAGGAGATCTTCAAGATCGACGAGGAAGTGTTTGAAAAAGTGCTGGCGCTCAAGACCTCGACGCCCGTGGCCCGCGAACAGCTCGCGACGATCCTCCACCGAACGGATGGACACCCGCTGCGCGTCGCCTACGACTTGATCTTGGAACACAAGAACGCCAAGATTCGTGTAGAAGGTACCAGCGATGGTGCTGGTCGTTCATGCCGGTGGTGTGCTCACGTGTGCTGCTGCTTGCTTCCCTGTAGAGTTACGAGACGTGCGATCCGCACCAAGCCAGCCGAAGACGTTCGCGCCACCTGAACAGAGCACGCTTCTGCTTCCTGGTACGGCATCACACTAGCAATTATTCATACTTCATCGGTTGCTGACTACCAGCGTTTGCACTGACGTGTTTGTTATCCAGGCCGCGGGCCGATCCCTATGGCTGCGTCGCCAATGGTCACGCCGTCGGCGATGGATCCCCGCAACTTTGGCGGCCGCGCAGGGATGGCACACCCTCCGCAGCGCCCACATCCACTCGCGGGGATCAATCCGGTGGGCACGTACGATGACCCGACCGCACAGGCGAGTGGTGGTGCTCCTGCTCCCAAGCGAAGACGGTGGTACCTGGGTATCCAGTCCAAGAAGGAACCAGCCCATGTCATGTCGGAAGTCTACAAAGCGCTTCACGTGCTCCACTTTGACTGGAAAGTGGTCTCGGCCTACCGTGTCAAGTGTCGGTGGCAACCATCGCACCAGAACCAGTCGCAGGACCCGTCGCCATCGGCATCCGAAGTCGTCAAGATCGGACTCCAACTGTACAAGGTGCAACAGCACATTTACCTGCTCGACTTCCAGAAGCTCGACGGCAACGCGTTCACGTACATGAACCTGTGTGCTCGCATCATCACCGAGTTGAAGACGCTCTCGGGTCTGCGCCCCGTGCCCAACATGGTGGACCCACGCTTTGGTGTCGAGCACGGAGCAGGCCTCGGTGGTCCGGCTGGCCCCCACGTGCATCCCGGCGCCATGCACATCCCGCACCAGCACCCACCGGGACAGCACCCTCACCCTCATGCACAGGGCATGCACTGAGCCAGCGAACCATGTGTTTTAGTCATGCTCTAGCAATCCTTCTCAATCGAAAGCCGTCCACTCCACGTGGGTCTCGCTTTTCTTTCGTCTCGGCAATATATTATTTCACTCAAAAATATAAAATGCAAAGTGAAACACAATACATTCATTCTCGGTGTTCTTCGCATACGAATCTTCCCCTGATACGCGACCATCATTCCTTGACTGCAACGAAGAAGAAGAAGGGGGCCAAGTGAGGGGCGACGGCAGCATCGGCAAGAAGACCTACGGCCGCCATGAGCTCGACCAGCGTCGGCACCGTGAGAATCGGCCACTTCTATCTTGGCAAGACGCTAGGCGTTGGCGCGTTCGGCAAAGTCAAGCGTATGCGTGCTCTCTGTCCGCATGCCATCATCGCTTCAACTTGGTGACTCATCGATCTTCCTCTCGTCGCAGTTGCCGAGCATGAATTGACCGGGCATAAAGTCGCGATCAAGATCATCAACCGCAGCAAGATGCGCAAGCCGGAGGAGCAGCGCAAAGTGCGCCGCGAGATCACCGTGCTTCAGCGCATGCAGCACCAGCACATCATCCAGCTCTACCAGGTCATCGACACCCCCACCGACATCTTCATGGTGCTCGAGTACGTCACCGACGGCGAGCTGTTCGACTACATTGTCTCGAAAGGAAGGGTATGTGGTGCGTTGAACTAGTGCGATGCAATGGCTGCTAAGTTGGATGGATATTCCAGCTGCATCCACAGGAGGCACGACGCTTGTTTCAGCAAATCATCTGTGGGTTGGAGTACTGCCACGCGCATGGCATCGTTCACCGGAACCTCAAGCCAGAGAATCTACTACTGGACACCAACAGCAATATCAAAATCGCCGACTTTGGCCTCGCCAACGTACTCATCGATGGAGAGTTTCTGAAGACGGCTTGCGGCTCGCCACACTACGCGGCACCCGAAGTGATCTACGGGCAAATGTACGCCGGCCCAGAGGTCGACGTGTGGTCATGCGGGGTGATTCTGTACGCGTTGCTCTGTGGCAGCCTGCCATTGGAAGCGGAGCATCTCCCGACGCTGTTTAAGAAGGTCCGCGGCGGCATGTATATGCTACCCAGCTCGCTACCAGAGGAGGCACGCGACCTGATCCCTCGTATGCTTGTGGTGGATCCACTGCGGCGGATTTCTATCGGGGAGATTCGCCAACATCCGTGGTTTCGCGACAGTCTTCCTCCTCAACTCCATCATCCGCCAGATCTGTCGCGTCATCGACACCATCAACATATCGATGACGAAGTCCTAGACCAGTGTATGTTGCTCCCAGTACGCCACGCTCTCACGCGTGAGGAGCTGATTGATGCCGTGCGAAACAAAAGCGACCACGCGCTGCGCGTTGCCTACGAACTGATGCTCAAGCACAAGCAATCCAGACAAAACATCCAAGGTACAATGGTGTCTGGGGTAACGTATGTGCCATACTAGCTAACCGATTTGTGTGCTTGATTTAGTCGTGCCCCAAGGTAGTCTCATGGAGCAGGCAACCACGTTTGCTTCCCACGAGCTGAAGACGCTTCTGCTTCCAGGTACTGGGCCTAAGTGTGTCTGAACCTGTTGATGTGATGATGGATAGCCTGACATCGATCCACAGGACGGGGCCAACTACCGATGGCAGCCTCTCCGATCACCAAGCACACACGAATCGATCCGCACCACAGCCAGGGAGTGAAGAGGAGACGGTGGTATCTGGGTCTCCAGTCGAAGAAGGATCCAGCCCACGTCATGTCGGAGGTCTACCACACTCTCGTCATCTTGGGCTTCGACTTGAAGGTCGAGTCAGTGTTCCGTGTCAAGTGTCGATGGCGCCTGAGTCCAAAAGCTACCGTGACGACTGACCCGGCTCAAGTGTCCAACTCAGGTTCAGTGAAGATCACGTTGCAACTGTACAAGGTCCAGCAGGATATCTACCTGCTCGATTTCCAGCGACTCGAGGGCAATGCGTTGACGTACATGAACCTGTGCTCCCAGATCATCATCGAGTTGAAGGCACTGTCAGGCATGCGCCAAGTCTCCAGCATCGCAGAAGGCAACTGATATACCAGTGCGTGAGTTGGATATTGTGGTACAAACTACCTGGAAACTGACCTCAAATGTACAACCGACTTCTAGACTGTTGACGCGAGGATCGCGCCTACGTCTGTGGCTTGGCCCAGCGAATCGCCGACCTGGAGCTCACAGTGGCTCAGATCCACTGCCTGGAGATCGCTCACGCCACGTTGGCATCTGGCCTTGCGGAAAAGGCACTCGTTGCCGTAGATCACGCCATTGGTTCCACACACTGGCACATATTCCTGTGTGCACTCTGTTGGACACGCTGGGACGACCGCGCTGGCATCACACGCCGTGCGATACAAGAGCTGGATCGTTGGCGATCCACACTGCGCCTTCCTCCAGTAGCATAGATTTCGCATCGTGCCGCTGGATGTGCAAACGGGATCCAACGTGGTCGAGCACACGATGGCATCGCACACTGGGTCTCCTGAGGACTCACTTGCGGTCGAGTCGCTGTTGTAGACAGCAGCGAACGTGACGTCCTCCGGGCACAATTCGTGTGATGCAAGCGTGAGAAATGGGTTCATGCACTGCGCTTGCTCGAAGAAGCACGCGTTCGCGAACGACACGCGGTTGGAGCCACACACCGGAGCACTGACCATGGGGCACCGCCGTGTACAACCACTGGAAGGTGGTGGCAGCTCGTTGTCTACAAATGACGGCGGTGGCGTCTGCGTGGTGTCTTTTGGTTCACAGCGAACGACAGGAAGGCACGGCGGCTGCGTGCATGCTTGGCCTTGCACCACGCAATTCTCGGTCACCTCGTCGCATCTTCCTTGCGCGCAGAATGGCGCACAGTATTCGTCGCCTTCGAAGACCACACACGTCGCAAACGAGCCGCAATCGCGCGCACACTCACCGACAAAACTCGCCGCGTCACTCAGCGCAGCGCATATCCAGCTTAGTGCCACGACAAGCGTAAACGGACTCGCCCGTCGCATCGTGAATGCCATCACCTCATTCACCACATTGAAGGTGATGAAGAGACGGCTCAGGAAGGACTCAGATTCAACTCTGGTCCATTCTGAGTCGACACGCGAGACAAGTTGAACTGACTCATACTGTTCTGTCTTTCGCAGTACGCGGCGACACTGTTTCGTCGCCAAAGATGCTCGTCGCACCGAGCGTCACAGACCCTCCACATTCATTCCTCGCCGCGTCCGGCGCCACGTGCCCGCCATGACCAAGAAGACGTTTCTCCGGCAGCGCCGCAAAGGCTCCATGGAGCTGGCCAACGTCGGCGACCTCACGCTCCATGGCGACGCCAGCAGCAGCAGTAGCAAAAGCAGTGCCGATGACGAGACCCACGGCCACCGCCAGGAGCTCCTCGGCGCCAGCGAGTCGGAAGACGGCTTCGTGAGCCCCGCGACCAAGGCGAAAGTGGAGAAATCACTCTGGGCGAGTGCCAAGAAGCGCATGGCCACGCGCCAGCAGAGCAGCGATGCATTGTTGTATCAAGCATCGCCACTGATGGGCCCATTGGGCAGTCCGTCGCGACCCGAGACGCTCAGCACCAACGCGTTCCGTGCCGCGCAGGGCAACGAAGCCGTCGAAGACATGCTGCTCTTCCGTGAGAAGCCGCGACAGCTCGCCGTGCTTTTCGCTGTCGTCACCGCCGTGTCCTACTACTCGTACACACACAACTCGGACGACCTCGTCCAGAACGTGCGCACGGGCCTCTCCTCGGGCGTGCTCATCTTCCTGGTCTACTGCTTCCTGCAGACGCGCGATGGACTGATGGTAAGGCCACACCCGGGCGTGTGGCGTATCGTTCACGGCTGCTCGGTCGTGTACCTGGTGCTGCTGGCGGCCATCTCGGTGCAGAACCGGCGTGGTGCGATCACCAGCATGCAGTTTTTCTTCCCAGAGGTCGGCAAGCCCAAGAAAATGACGCCACTCGGTGCCAAACTGGACTGTGAGATCAACGGTGATACCGTGTACCGTGGCGTCTCGAGCATTTGGTTTCTGGCACACGTCACAGGCTGGTGGGGCAAGATGTGCATGTTCCGAGACTGGCGGTTCTGCTGGGTACTGAGCATCGCGTTCGAGATCCTCGAGCTCACGCTGCAGTTTGTGATCCCGGATTTCCAAGAGTGTTGGTGGGACTCGATGTTTATGGACCTGCTCGGCGCCAACCTGCTTGGGATGATCCTGGGCCGCATTACGCTTGGGTACTTTGAGACCAAGTTCTACGACTGGTCGGGCAAGAAGGAGAAGCGCATGGGTGCACTGCGCTTTGCACTCAGCCAGTTCACGCCCATCAGTTGGATGCAGTACGACTGGGAGGTGTTTTCGAACTTTAAGCGCTTTGCCTCGGTGGGTGTTTCGGTGTGGCGTGCTCGTAATCATGATTACGGTGGACCTAATCGTGTTTTTCATGGGTGTGTTTAGGTCATGTTTGCGCTGATCGTGTGCCTCGCGGTCGAGCTGAACGCATTCTTCTTGCTTAACACGCTGAGCGTGCCCAAGGAGAGCAACTTTAACGCCTATCGACTCGCGCTCATGTTCCTCATCGGCATCCACGGCGCCGCAGAGGTACAGTATGGCCATCGAACGAAATGGTTTGATTTGGTGATGTGTCACTACTACTACCGGGTGACTCATGCTTGTGTACTTGCACCCCATAGTACTACGAGTTCCTCTCCAACCCCGAGTGCCGACGACTGGGCCAGAACGCGTGGATGATCCTGTCGATCGCCAGTTTTGAGGTGCTAGTCTGGGTCAAGTTCTCGCCCGGTGTGCTCTTCACAACCCCACCACCGCCTCAAGTGCTCTACCCGATCATGGCGTTCCTGGCCATGTTTAGTGTGTGGATGGTGCTCTTCTTCTCGACCGCACGGCCCCCGACGCCAGTGCCCGCTCGCCGTGGCTCGAGCAAACCGTGGAGCAACGTGGCCAAGTGGCGAACGCTCGACGTGCTCTTCTGGCTGTCGTTCGCGCCGCTGCTGGTGCTCACGACGCAGTGGGCGTACTAGTACTACTACAGTAGACAAGCCCAGCCCAGTCCTCCCACAGCTAGAGACAATGTACGAAGTAGTAGGTAGTAGTAGGTAGTACTACTAGTAGGTAGTACTAATAGTAGGTAGTACTACTAGTAGGTAGTACTACTAGTAGGTAGTAGGCATCGACTCGGTTGCATCCTCCATCACCAGACATGATAAAGTAGTAGAGAAGAAGACAGAGAGAAACAAGCCCATCGATTGGATCGAGGTCTACACCATCGACGGTGTTGCTTCTCACATGGGGGGGTACCTTAAAAGTCGTCCGTGAGTTTCACGTTGTAGTAGACCTGCGGTGAGATACGCTTGGCGCCGCCGTAAAAGTCCAGCAGCAGCATCGTGTCCACCTGCAGCACGAACGCGAGGAACCCGTGGTCACGCGGCCAGGTCGCCATCTCGGGGTGCCTATTCACCAAAGTCAGTACATGTTCCCCCGTGAGCTGCTCCTCATTGCTGCCTCCCACTCACTTGGAGAAGAGCGCCTGCAGCGCAAACTTGAGCTTGGCCTCGTCGGTGATGGGCACGACGCGTCCGATGAGCGTGAGCTTCCAGCACGTCGGGTTCTCCACGTCCATCTTGCACGCGTGCTCACCCCGCTGTGCCCGCGTGATGGCGATACTCGCCCGCGCGTCCTTCTGCAGGTTCTGGCTGGCCGGGTCCAGCGTCGTGAGGTACAGAAAGATCTCACCCGTCGCGTTCTCGGCCGACTTGCCGATGCCGTCTGTGTATGATTTGGTAGTCGTAGTAGTATTTTAATAGTATTAAAATACGGTCAGTGTCAATGTTTCCTTGGGTTACTAGTAATATGGAGTAGAGGGCGACGCACCGCTGTACGAGACCGTGTGGCCCATGGGCGTGCCCGGGAAGTCAATCGAGTTCGTGGAGAGCGTCGCCCACACATTTTCGTGCACGAGTTGGCGCGCGTGGTGGGCGCTGAGTACCAAACGAATACAGCAAAAAAAAAGAAGTTGGTGTCGGCGTCCAAATTGAGGGCACGTGAACAACTCACGCGTCGTCGGCGGGCGCGCGGCCCCACGAGGCCATCGCGGACTCGTAGATCTTAGAGAAGAGGCGCGCCTGCGCCGAGTGCGCGAAGAGGACCGCGAGCAGCAGCAGCAGCTTGTTCATCGTCGTCGAGTGCGCAAATCCAGAAATGTGGCGGGCAGGGCAGTGACCACTGTGACACAATGTCTCTAGTCACTAAAACGGGGTGGTGATCATGATTGAGCCAATCATATCACGTGAAGTTAGACCATGCGTGGACCGAGCCAATCAGGTGCTTGGAGGCTCGCAGTTGAAGAGCTCCTATGGCCGTCGACTAAAGCGCATGCAGCCAAAATGGAGATACACACGCCGTCTACCGCTCTCTGGCTCGCCAAGGGCACGTGCCCGTAATGTGTTTCCTTGCGGCGGTTCACTTCTTTGGATGATCACGCAGCTGCGCGTCGAGTTTGCGGCGCAACCACGACCAGAATCACGTGAAGTGCTTCACTTACTCTGCTGTCCAGGATACAGTACACTTTGCATTCCGTGCCCATCACACTGGAGCGGTGGACAGTATGTTGCGCCCATCGAGTGAGGTGCAGGCTGCACCTCGCTGCACGGGGCTTTGTAGTTTAGCAATATCCACGATACTGTACCAGAGCATGTGCTAGCAGTGCTACTTGGACCCATCACTTCAACTGTTGCCAATCAAAATCGCCTTCGAGAGGGATTTGTGGATTTGAATATTGATACCCCGCCCAAATCATTTTACCGTAGTGTTATTGTGGGTTGCTAAAACCTCTAACATTGAATACCGTCGAAGAGAACAATGACCGCAGCTCGCTCCGAGGTGCTGGCGCTGTTCCGCGCAGTCGTTCGCACGTCGCGGCGCTTCCCAGACCGCAGCATGGGCAAGAAGCTGCTGTACAATGCGCGCGAGCTCATCCGTCTCCGCCGACATGAGCAGGAACCGCTCAAGATCGCCCAGTATCTTCAGGACGGCCACACAGCGCTCGCTGTCCACTGGTTGCTGGGGCGGTCGCCATCGCTCCTCGCGGCCATCACACGAAAGAACGCGACACCGCATGGGCGATGATACCTCTTCAATACTGCTACGACTGCTATATTCCTACGGTTATTAAGGCAGTCTGCCGGATCAATCAAACTAAATAACAAACGACTGGGGATCGACACACGTCTTATCACGACGCGTCCGTGAACGAAAACGACCGCGCAAACGAACCGAACGTCGACGAGTGCACGCGTCGCTTCTGCGGCGAGCTAGCGGCGCCGCGCAAGTACCGAGGCGGCAGGTCACTCGCAGTTGTTGGTTTTGGTGGCGATGGCAGATCGTCATCAGCAACCAGTGCACGCTTGGCGCCGCTCACACTCGCAGACCGCGTCATCACTGGCGACGCGCGAATGGTCCATTCGAAGCGGTCCACTTTACCCGGCGTATCCTTGGCGTGGACCACCGCAACCTTGTCAAACGACGGCGCTGGAGAGATGGCATGTTGGTTGGTAGTGTTGGTGTTGGTGTGGGCGCCGACGCTGGCGGCAGACGATGAGAGCGAGGCGACGCCATGCGCTGGCGTTCGGAATGCGCTGTCTTCACTCGGAAGACTTGATTGGGTTGTGGTGGCCACGCTCTGACTACTACGCTGTGGCGTCTGGAACGAATCGATTTGAGTGGAGAGAACTGCCGGCGAGCATCGTGGTCGTACTGGTGTCACGGGCGGTTCGCTCTTGATCACGATCTCTTCCACGTCCACGGGGAGCGCGATGTTGGCGTTGGTGATTACCGTCTCCTTCTCCTCCTCCTCTTGCTTCTCCTCCTCTTCCTCCATTTGCTCCTCCTTCACGCTGTCGTGGTCCATGTTGTGGTCCTCGCTGTGGGCGATCATGCCTCGACCGGCAATGTCCTGTGCTATTTCAGTAAACAGCGATCGCGACCGCCGCACCAACGCCGGTGTTGGTGTCGGCGTCGGCAGTGTTGGTGATAGTGTCGGATTCTTCTGAGTTGGTTTCGTCTCAGGTGTTGGCGCCGCTGGAAACTTGAACGCCGCGCCGCGCTCGCCAAACATCCGCTTGTGGACGCGTCTCTTGTGCGGCGACGCCAGCGCGCCTCCCTCCAAGTATTTGGGCGGCAGCGCCGCGGCCACCGCCGCTTGGCTGTGGCTCGTGGTCACCAACCACCGTCCGCTGCGTGGCGCCAGCGGCGCGAATCCTTGGTGCTGTGTGTTGGTTCCCTGCATTGCGTCGAGCTGTGCAAGATGCGCCATCACAGCGTCGTCCTCTTCGCTGTCCAGCTGTGCGTCGCTCAGCAGCAGCATGCGCTCGAGGTCGCTGGTTCTTCCATATTCGTCGTCCAGTTTGCGGTCCATCAACGCGCTGGGCCGGAAAACGTCGGCATCGATCACGTCGAGATCCGCCATATCCACGTCATCATCCACGTCACCAAGCGCATACAGTCCGTCGAAAGTGTCGCTGCGTGCGCGTGTGGTCGTCAGCGTCGGCGTAGCTCCTCGTAAAATTGGTGTCGTGGGAAGTGGCGGCGGTGGCGGCGACGTCGTGTCATCCAGCGACGCCACCAACTGCATGCCGAGCGCGTCGCTCATGGCGTGGACACGGGAGGTCGGCGGTCGACCGGCTGGGGACACACGACGTGAGCAAGAAGTGGCGGATGTACTCATAGCTTCTTCTTGCCCACAGGTGACTCACTACCGTGGCTTCCGAGAGCTGGACTCCAGCTGATGGAGCGCTGTCTGTTGTTGGCGTCCCCGCCATCGGGCAAAATGACGCCCCGCCATTTCGAACCTACACTGGTTTTAAGGACTTTAATTGGTCCTTGATGGACTGTTTTGGCGACGTATTGGAAGTGCAAGAGTTCTTAAACCCAGGTGTCCGTGCATGACCCGCGAACCCATCTCTTCCTCGAGGGTTGCTTCGATGTCATGGCTCTTATAACGGGATGATGAACTGAACCACCATTGCCACCAAAGTAGGCCCTGAAATTACCAATATAGCCACGAGTACCTACTCCAATCAATTTGGCGGAGCTCTTGAAGCGTTGTCACCAAGCCCCGTCATTCGCCATGGCCAAGCCCAAGAGCAAGCCGACGCTGAGCAAGAGCCGTAAGCCGCAGTCGAACCCGTTCGACGTGCGCAGTAACGCCAAGACCAAGTACGAGGTGCTCGGTCGCCGGGTCAAAGGCCAAGGCCGTAACGTCGCGGCGGCGCGGTCTGACGCCGAGCAAAAGCGCAAGCAGACGCTCGCGTCGCAGTTTAAATCGCGCAACAAGGCGAATGCGTTCCACGACCGCCGTCTCGGCGAGGCAGACGTCAGCATGTCGGTGGAGGACAAGATGATGGCGCGTTTCCAGCGCGAGCGCAAGCGCAAGCTGCGCAACGCGCAGGCGTTCGCGCTCGGCGACTCGGACGACGACGAGAACGACGACGACGACGAGCTCTTCCTCACGCACGGTGGCAAGAAGATCGACGACTACGACGCGTTCAATGCCGACCGCCAGTCGGACGACGAGGACGAACAGGCCGCGTTAGACCGTGAGGTCGTGGACAAGCTCCACTTTGGCGGTGGTGGTGGTGGAAACGCCAACGCCAACGCCGACGACACCAACGATAACAAGAAAAAAACGCACAAGGAGATCATGGCGGAGGTGATGGCCAAGTCCAAGCTGTTCAAAGCCGAGCGGCAGAAGACGAAAGCGGCGCAGGAGGACGCCACCGAGACGCTGGACGCCGACTTTGACGCGCTCAAATCGCTGCTGTCGTTCCGCCCGAGTAAAGGCACGAAAGAAGGCGCCGAGTTGGCGCAGCGCGAGCGCGAAGAGAACCCACCGGACGAGTTCGACTGCATCTCGCGCGCGCTCGCGTTCGAGGCGAAGGCGGCGGCGAGCGAGCGACGGCTGTCGCCCGAGGAGGCCGCCAAGCGCGAGCACGACCGCCTGCAGGAGCTTGAGCGCAAGCGCGTGGCGCGCATGAATGGCGAGACGGGAAGCGATGATGATGACGACGCCGACGAAAAAAAGAAAAAGAAAAAAAAGAACGGAAAAAAAAAACCGCAGCTGATTGTGATGCGGCCGCCGCTGACCGACGACGACCTCGGCGCCGACTATGCGGTGGACCAACGATTTGGTGGTGCCGACAATGAAGAGGGGGAGGAGGACGAGGAAGTGGAGGACGAGGGGGAGGAGGACGACGACGATGAGGAGGAGGAGGAAGAGGACGCGGATGATGACAATGACGAGGAGGAGGAGGAGGATGAAGGGGGGGAGGACGCCGAAGAAGAAGAGGAAGTTGAAGAGGAGGAGGAAGAAGAGGATGAAAACACCGACGACAAGGAGGCGGCGGCGGCGCGCAAGGCGGCGCGCAAGCGCAAGCGCGAGGTGGCGGCGGCCGAGCTGCCGTTCGTGTTTCCGTGTCCCGAGTCGCCCGAGGAGCTCACGGCGCTGTTCAAGGCGCACGCGGCCGGTTCGCCGTCGCGCCGCGCGCAAATTCTCGAGCGCATCCTCAAGTTCTACTCGCCCAAGCTCAGCGCGGATAACCAGACCAAGATGAAGCGCTTCTTTGCGATCCTCGTGCGCCAGTTTCTCACATGGGGCAAGCAGTACGCGGTCCACAAGGAGGATGTACGTACTGTAGTCGCATCAGCATCGTGGTCATGATTGAGGGTTCTAATTTTTCTGACTTGGTTTTTGTATGTCGATAGCTCGATGCGCTGTCCACAAGTCTGTTTACGCTGGCGCAGGACGTCACCGACACGGCGGGCGTCGTGGTGCGCGAACTGTTGGTGAACCTGCGCAAGCGGCTGCACAGCGCCAAGTCGGGATCGGCGTCGCCGACACTAGCCGAGCTGCTGCTCTTCAAGGCGTTGATCCAGATCTTCCCCGTCTCCGACCTGCGCCACAGCGTGCTGTCGCCGATGGAGACGCTGCTGAGCGAATCGCTGGCGCGCAACGCGTTGGCGACGCCAACAGATGTGAGCAGCGCGCTTGTGACCTGCGCGCTGCTGCTGCAAATGACCAAGGACAAGCAGCGGTTCACGCCCGAGATCGTGGTCGTGCTCAAGAAGCTGCTGCGGTGTCTGGCCGTGGATGGCGCGGGCCACTGGCTCCGTGAGGAACTGTTGGCGTGGGTCCACACGGCAAACGCCGACAAATCCGAGCTGCCAAAGTTGGCGCTGACAGCTGCGTCGTCGGTGTCGGCGCCCGCGGCGCTGCGTTCGGCGCTCGGCGTCATCGACCAACTGTCGGCGCAGTATGCGTTCCTGCCGTCGTTCGACGAGTTGGTGTACCCGCTCTACCTGCTGCTCCACGAGCTGGCCAAGTCGGTGTTTGGCGGTCAGCAGAAGCAAGTGAACGCGACGATCGCGACGCTCCATGTACAGCTCGCCAACTGTTGGCGTCAGCGCGCGCCGCTGCGGCTGCAGACGTTCGGGCCGTCGGTGTTGCCGACGTTTACGCCCAAATTTGACGCTAACTATTCGATCCGCAAGGACAAGACCATGGATCGCGAAAAGGCCAAGACCAAGCAACTCACGCGACAGGTCAAGCGTGCGCGCAAGAATGCGGCGCGCGAGTTGCGTCGCGACGCAAGCTTTTTGGCGCGCGAGCAGCAGCAGGAAGAGCAGGTGCGGGTCGCGGACAAGAAAGAGAAACAGAAGGAGATCTGGGCGTGGCTCGAACAGCAGAACGCCACGTTCAACGAGCAGGCCAAGAAGGGAGGCAACATGCTCACGGGCGGCGGCTCGGGCCCCGCCAAGAAGCGACGCGTCGCGCGGCAGTCGTGAGCGCAGCATGCATGTTGCCTCTCCATCGATCCATAGACACCAACTTTTTTTCTTGTTCTTCCATTTCATCAATTTTTTCCTTCCACCAGTTCACAGTTTTCTCCAACGTTTTTTTGTTTTGTTTTGCGATTTTTGCTTTGCTTATGGCTCATTCGTAGCGGGCTCAAGCACGAGGAGCTAGCGATCGCGACACGCTGGTGACTGCGTACGCGCTTACTTCTTGGCCTCGCGGTCCTTCTTTGGCACGCTCTTCTTGGTGTACTGGCGCGTCGGTGCCTGCGGCAGGATGTTGGCGAGGCCGAGCAGGTGGGCGACGCGGTCCGACGGCTGCGCGCCGACCGACACCCAATACCGCACGCGCTCGCTGTTGACGCGCAGCTCCTTGACGCCGTCAGTGGCAGCGATCGGGTTGAACGTGCCGACCTGTATGTAGGGATTCGAGCGATTAGCATCATGGCTTAGCGCTTCGCACAGAACAGGGAGTGATCCAATGACACGTACGATTTCGAGGTGCTTGCCGTCACGTGGCGCGCGCGCGTCGGCCGCGACGATGCGGTAGAATGGGAGGTCCTTGCGTCCCCAGCGTGCCAACCGTAATCTCACGACCATTGTTCACGACCACGCAGAGATATGAGCAAGGGAAGAGCGCTGGTTGCTGGCGATGCGATGTCGATGGCGAGGCGACCGCAAGTTGCTTGATCAGTAGGAACCACTCACAGAATCGCAGTGTTTTCCACCTAGTTCTGACACGGCAGTCCACCTGGTTTCGATACAAATACCTAATTGGACCTTATGGACATGTTGATCCATATGGACCTCGCAAATATCCTTTGTAACTGCATATGCGTTTTACACAGTTTCGTAATACTCTAAATAAGTACATCTCTGAAGTACATGTACTATTTCAAGTTATTGCGTTTGTGTATTGTGACGTAATGAATTGCGGTAAATGCATCCATTCGTACCACCTATTTTGGGCGATCGTGGTGTCATGATTTAGTTTGGGTTCTACTAGATGCACTTATTTAGTTGGAATAGAAATGTCTACTGTATGTGAGTTCAACTCCCTGTCCTCGTGTCGAGCTGCTCACTTCACGCGACGCCACGCGAAACGGCGAGCTCACAAGTAATCCTGGGTCGCCTGCATCTCGTGGAGCTCGTCTTCGATCTGCTTCAAGATGACCCCAAGGTACGCCTGGTCCACGTTGCGCATCACGAGCTTGTCCGGCTGCGAAATGTACCCGGCGATGCGCAGCAAATTGACGATGCTCGGCGTCTCCTCCAGCACGCGCTCGTACTGGAAGTCCTCGTGTGACAGCGAGCGGTATTTGGATCGCACGCCTTCCTTCTGCAGCGACCGCACGATCTTGGAGATGGACTGGAGCTTGCGGTGGCGTTCCCATTGCGAAGGACACTCGGTGTGGAGAGCTCCAAGGCACGCGCGGACTTGAGCGATGGCACTCTCCATGTGGCGAGGCGTACGCTGGCTTGGCGTCGGGGAGGCCCCACTGCGCGACGGACGAGACGGACGCTGCGAGTACGCATCGTACATCCCACCAAGAGGCTGGTCGTATCGATCGCCAGCGAGGGACTCGCGACGTTGGGCCGACGACTGGTGACGAACGGCAGCACCATCGCTGTGCGTGGGGCGGTTGTATGGATCTTCGTTCAGTGCGTGACGGAACGGAGCAGAGTTGCTGCGAGGACGCGTCGCCATGTTCTCCATCAACTCGCGCAGCTCGCCGAGCTCGTCACGACTGTCGTGCGCCATCATGCTTGGACGCGATCCCGTAGGTAGTGGCGGTGCGACGAATTGAAGGGATTGGCCACGTGAAGTGGATGGAGGGCGAGCCGGGGGCGTGATGACCACACTCTGACCAACAAATGCACGATCCATGCGGCTCTGATCGCCAAAGAACGAGCCGTCAGTCTCTGCGTCGCGGTCGGTGCGGTTGGTGTCGATCACCAAGTCATCTCGAATCGGACGCTTCGGAATACGTTCGAAGCCTGGGATACTGTTGTCGTCCGACGACGTTTCTTCTTCGATGTCGTCGCTATCGTCCGCTGGGTTTGCGTCCATCAATTCTTGGTAGCGACTTGACGTGAGACCCATTGAGGAGCGGTAGTCATCGGACGGGAGCTCATCGTTCGGGTAGGAGGCTGATGAGGACGCCGTTCGATCCAGTCCATGGATTGGCTTCGTGTCGGAACCATGCGAGGATGGAGTTGCCGGGCGCATACGCCCCTTCTCGTCAATGTACATCGTAACAGCAGACGCCGACGGAGGCGGTGGCGGAGGTGGCGGTCTCATGCCAGAGAAACTCGAGCGGGTGTACCTGCTGGGTGAAGACGATCGCGCACGCTGAGACGATCGCGACGACGGCGGCGCGCTGCCCATCATTGATGATCGTCGGGTTGGGCGCGTGACTTCACTCGAGTTCATCACGCTGCGCAGCTCGGACAGTTGCTCAGCCGTAGAGTATGCTCGGCCGCTCGAACTAGCACGGGACTGGACACCAGGTGTACTTGGACGCGCGGTGAACTCGCTGGCACGACGAGCATGCTCCATAGAGCCGACATCAATCGAGCGGCGTCCAGGGTAACTAGCGTTGAGCTGCGTGGAGGACTTGGCCCTTGGTTTTGGCGGAGGAGGTTGTCGACTCGACCTCACTTCACTGCGTGGATCCTTTGAGTGACTGGCATCGGAAGGGCGTCGCGATCGCTGCTGGCCACGCTCACCGGTGCTTGGACGGAACACAAGGCTACCTTCCACATCCGAGTGATCTTCAGGGACACGGCCAAGACCACTTCCGCCGAATTCTGGTTCAGGCTCGTCATCGACCTCAAAGTACGAGAGCTTGCGATGGGCATCCATGAGGTCACGCTGCAGATCTTGAATCTTCTTCTCCAGGGATTGCACGCGCGAGTCACGCAAGTTCAAGTGCAGCTGGGGCCGACGCGGTTGCTGGCGACGGAAGGATGCAGAAGCGTTGCTGTAGCCGTCATCGTAGGCCGTGTTCAGGGAATCAGCGTTGGATGCTTGCAACCTCGCCATGACGCGGTCGTAGTTTGAAGACGAGTACGGGTCGTTGTCACTGTGTGCGCTTGCTTCTGATGGAGATGGCATGATCTCCTGCATCTCCTCGTGATCGTCGTAATGGTAGTTGTCTGCATACGGGTCCGAGTATCGATGGTCAGACGCGCACGACGACAATACAGCTCGTCCCACCGCCCGTGTTGCATTCGCCGCGGCAAACGTCATCGACAGCACCGAGCTGAGATTCTCCTCGATGGTTTCTTCAGAGAACCGGTTGGTGTCGTCTGGGTGCTGATCATACCGGTCTTCTTCCTCCCCTTGCAATGTTGCTGCAGGGGTGCGACCACTACGAGCGTTACCCGTACCGATAGCAGTGCCTCTCCATCCACTCGAACTCGCTGCCGAAGGCCGACGGACGGGATGTCCTCGCGATGGATTGTAGTTTCGACCATCAACCGACATGTCGACTACGTCCCGCAGCTTGGATACTTGGTCGTAGAGCTCGTTATACGCATCATCTTCACCAAAGCTCATTCGACTTTCGCCAGCTTCGGAGAACGTAACGTTGATGGTCTCGCGCGCGTCACGGATCTGGTCCACGATATGGGTAATCGTATCCACTGTCTCGCGCGGGTTCTTCATGATTGAGGTCATTCGACGTCTGTTGGCTTGGTTGGCTCGGTTCTTCTCCAATAGCATGCGCGCAGCATCACTCGGACGACGCAGACTATCTTTGCTTTCGTGCTCTTGATACTGGTGCTCTTCCTGCGAGTCATTTTTTCGTCGTTCGCCGCGCGAGTTGTGTCCGTTGAATGACTGCGATGATTCATCCGACGTCATCGTGTCAAAGTTGTTGTTGCGATCATGGGACGCCTCGGGTGCAATCGACTGGCCGGCCTTGGTCATGCACGACGTGCAGATTCGCAGCTCCTTGATCTCATGGATCGGTTCGTCCAGCGCACGCAGTGGTGCACACGAGGAGCACACGACTTCGCCACACGCCCGGCAGTGGTGCTTCCGGTGGAAGAAGAATCCCTTCAGGCACACAGCACACGCCTTGCGATCAGAGTTCGCGACCCACTCGAACTGCGCCAAGAACTTCATGCCACTCACACGCTGGCGGTCGAGCAGTCCGCGCATTCGAACGATGGCACCGACCATGTCCTGCATGATGCCCTCCAAGACGCCACGCACGACCGGGTCAATATCACCATCGATCTGGCAGATCGACGTCACGCGCACGACGTTTGGCTGATGTGTCTTGGACACAATGATGCCAGCACGCGACAGGTAGCCGCGCACAAAGCCGTAGGTTTCAAGCAACGGGATCTCGCGATCGCGTTGGATGGACTCCTGGAGACAAAAGCCCACGACCATCGACCCTGGCGCTGGTTTCTTCTTGCCAGCGTACTCTAGAAACGAGAAATCGAGCTTGCTGGCGTCGCCCTTGCCCTTGAGTGCGCACCACTTGATCGCGCGGTACGAGTAATCGGGCCGCGTCGCGGCAATCGAGGACGGGAACTTGAACAGCGTGCGGCCGTCCATGAACGTCGCGCCGTGGAGATGGCTCATCATCTTGCGGTACTCCTTGGTCTTGGACCGTGCAATCGCCTGGAGCACTTCATCGGGGCGCGTGTCCGAGATCACGACCGAGCACTTGATCAACGTGGACGCGAATGTCGCCTTGGTCGCCGGACGCATGTCCAGAAACTGCGTCTTTTGGATCGGTGTGTTCATCTTGGGCGTGCGGATGTCGGTCCACTTGTATGCGAGCTCGGCATCCTCGGCGATGCGGATCAGCTCATGCAATCGCTCCTTGCCGAGGCGCTTGTAGTACTTGATTTCATCGCCGTTGAGCACCACTTGCGGGAAGAAACTCTCGGCGAGTGGAAATTCGACGCCCATGGTCGTTCTCGTCGTCGTCGTAGCGCGTCGTCGTGAAGTGGAGGCGTCGCGTTCGTTGGTCCACGCTCTGTGCGCCGCGCGCGTGCGTCGATCCAGTGTGGCTTGATCTTTGGGGGGCGAGCCCACACACGCGAGTCAGATACGACGGAGGAGGAGGAGGAGGAGAAGGAGAGCGGGCTTGCCCGTGAAACTCAATACCACCTCACCGCGCGCGAAAGCGTGACGCGAATCAACTCCCACAGGTTGATCACCACACCAATATTCGATGTAAGATCACTGTATGGATGTAGCCACCGCGGCAGATGAAGCAGCAGCAGCAGGTTGCGCGTCGACCAATGGAGATGCGGCGCGCGCTCGTGTCTTTCTGCCTGCGATATACCGTAATGTACTGTAGACAGCCCGTGTACCGTAGCAAATCTTGCTTCTTTGCCGCCGCCGCCGCGATCTACCTCGGATATGCTTGCTTGCTTTCTTCCGCGAGGGGAAACGCGGAAAGCAAGAGTGTGTGTCAGACGGTCGTCACCGGTTTGTCGGCGCCGATGTCGATATGTGTGGCGTCCCCACGTCTCCAAATGGGCAATTGTCGGCGTTGGTGTTAGGCGCCGATCTATCTAATAACCCGAGTGTGTGTTGGTGGATGGCTCGATGTGGGCGAGCAGACAGACTGGGAGTATGTACAGTAGACAAAGGTGGTGCACGGCGCCGAGCACGTCAGCCGGGCACCCACTGGCTCCTCTGCTCGAAAGCACCAACAAGAAAAGCTGCCTCTTCGAGTTGGCGCCGACAAGCAAACACCACGACGGTGAGGGTCGACACAGAACCACCAAGTCTAAAATGTCGTCGCGTCGCGCGAGCTCCCCCAGTGCCGTGAGTAATGCCATCAAGGCAGACGGGCAAGCCAAATTGTCAAATAAAGTGATGGGCATGAAAAATGTCAAAACGAGGTACACTGTATGTAGGATCCCGCGACCCTTCAAGGTCCACTTTGTATGTACTGGATTAGCGAAAGGTCGTGGCTTCTGGCCACAAAGTGAGCACTGCTTGAAGTGCTGGCTTCCATGGGAGCGCGCGCCACCTGACCAGAGGATTCCGCGCGCCCCAATGGATCGCGTAGAGACTGCAACATGCTGGATGCTGGGTGTGCTGGTCAGTACATAGCGACTTGTACGTACGCCGTGCTGGATGCCTCTACATCCATGAATGCAGAGCGATTCCTGTATCGGTACTACATGTTGCAGATCTTTAAATTAAAAATTAAAATGGGTGCTGCAGTGATGCCTTCTGTGTCGTGCTCCGTGGTGCGCTCGCACAAGCGTGCAAGTTGCGCCGCTTATGGCAATACTGTACAGTAGTAGGGGCTATCCGCTCTCTATTGGCTCGACGTGGTGACGAGCATGAGCATCTACAGGGACTCAACGCAACAATACCGTGGCTTCGTGGGAGTGAGAGAACAGCCATTGACATCGTGGTGTCGACGTGCAAGCAGCCGGTGTAGATTGGGCGAACAAGTGCTTGAATGCGCCAAAACGTGTCGTCATCGGTGAGCATGCGCGCGATCGTCTACAGCATGCGTCGGGTATTGAGAACTCCATGCACACCATGTGAACACACGTTGCAAGTGCACAGGACTATCGCGATTTTGGCCGTGTGATTGTGTGCCCTTCAGTCTGTATATGCCCATAGACGCAAAGATCCGTGTTGACGGCCTCGAGAAGCGTACGTATCCAACAAATCCGTTGGCAGCGCAGCTGTATCAACGGATCCATGTAAATACTGTAGATTCTACAGTGTTTACATGGATCCGTTGATGCAGCCTCTACAGTGTACAGCGGGGCATCACAGATGCGCCGATTTTAAAGCATCCAGCATCATCGGTTCTTGGGGCGCAAAGCAACCTGTGCGAGTACTTTGTAGTAGCACCGGTACCTGGCACGTAGCAGGGAGGTGACGTGATGCTGGATGCGCTGTGTATGCACTAAATGAACAACTGCGCTTTCAGTATGAGTACCCAGAGTTAGAGCGATGGTGCTGTCGGCCATCGACCATGAACCGCGAGTGGCAAGACGTCTGGTGCCGAATGGGCAAACAAAGAGCGTGTGACTGCTGTTGTATGCACAAGGATTGATACCCACGCCGCAGTAGTGGAGTACTAGTACTGGCAGCGTTGATAGTTTGGTATGTTTCATTTCAACTGAGTACATACACATCGCTCTTGGAGGCAACAACGCCTTCGTTCACAGCGAGGTCACAAGCACCTGAGCGATTGCAAGCAACAGGATGATGGCAGCTGGTTGCACGTGCGTGGCTCCGCTCATCAGTGGAGGCTTGGTCGTGGAGGTCGGTGATTTGATCGGGCTGCTCGAGTAGTAGGTGATAATGATCGAATCCCCAGTCGCCATCTCATCGAGACGCCGGCCAGGCGACGAACACTTGTCGAGCTCTTCGTTCACTTGTTCCTTCTTGTTCTCAGCATCGTAGTTGTAGTAGCAGTCATTGAGCTGCGTCGCCAGCTTCCAGAAGCCTTGGCGCACACACGGGGACGAGCACGGCGCCGTGATGGAAATACTGAATGTCGTGATGATGGCGAACTGGGCGCACACGTCACTCTGTGCGACGTCGATGTACAGATCCACCGTGTCGCTGACTTCGGTCGTCGTGCACGATTGGCTTGAGTACGACGACGTGGATGAAGGTGACGGCGTGAAGTCTCCACCCGTATTGTCATTGCCGCCTCCACCCGTGCAGATCTTGACCGAGTCTTTGATCGAAGCCTTCTCACTCTCCGTCTCGCCTTCGTACACACAGTCGGGCAAGTCATCAGCCAACTGCTCCATCACTTCTGTGCAGCTCGACGCACTGCATGGCCAACTGATCTGCACGTAGTACGTCGTGACGGTCGAGTACGGGGAGCAGGCAGACGTCGCCGCCGCTCCCTCCCACAGAGCCTACGACTGGCTCGCTTGCGACTGCGTACACGTACCGCTACCACCACCACCACCACCACTTGGTGGCGCTGGTGTCGCAGGTGTGCGTGGGTCTGCGCCGGTGGACGTCTTGCTTGGAGTTGGCGTCGCAGGTGATGGGTTGACCGACGAGCACGAACTCACAGGCTTGAGAATACGCGTCTTCTCATTCACACCACCACTGTAGCAGTCAGGCACCTTGGTTGCGAGATCCTTGAGCACCGCCGTGTAGCCAGTCGCCGAGCACGGCCATGAGAACGACGTCGACGAGCCAGAAGTGGAAGAGTACAGCGAGCACTGTGGCGTGGCCGCGGCGCTTTGCCACAACGCCTGCGTCTGCTTCTCTTGGTCGTGGGTGCACAGTTTGCACTGGTTATAGAGCGCATCCTCGAGCGCCGCGCGGTTGTTGGTACCGTTAGATGCGTACTCGCACGACGGCAGCTTGGACGCCAGCTCCATCATGGTTGGCGTGCAGTCGGTGGAGCTGCAGGACCAGTTGATCTTGATGCCCGAGGACGAGTGCACGCTGTACGGCGCGCACCCTGGCCACGCCGCCGCGAGCTTGTACAGCTCGTACATGTAGCTCACCTACGAGTTGGCGCAGGTCGCGCCGTCGACGACGCCGACAATCCCGGCGCATGCCGACACCAGCACAGTCGAGACCTTCATCATTTGATGCTTGTCGATTCACAAGTGGCGCCACGGGCTCCATCGACCAGACGCCGCTGTGTGAAGGCGCGCGTGAGTACTGGTGCGGGTGGAGGCGGCGACTTGCTTCAAGAATCCATTTTTTGTATGGAGAAATGCATACCGCTCGAGTTTGCACCCCCCTTCAAGCCCATATCTGCATTGGTGTAGAGTCTAGTACCCATGAACCCATCAATTCCAAAGGAAGAGTGATAGTCACGTTGCTGCTTTGTTGAAGTGGCGAAATCGTGGCTACACACACTCCTTCCATTGATTAAAGGGGAATTTACGAATTGCAGGCGTTTTATTGAACATATTACACTCCGGTGGCATGATTGACCCTCATTCTGCAACCACAATGGGCACTCGAAGTTTCGTTCACTTCGTAGATAAAAGAAACCATTCGGACAATCCCCGATGACTTGGAGTGAGTATACCTTGCAATAGCCAATAGATGTGCCGAAGTATTTTCTCCAGCCAATCACCATCCAGTTGTGCAGATTTTTAGCCAATCATAGATCTCAAAATCTTAATTCAGTACGGCAACTTCAGCTCGGACATGTCCGCTTCAGCTTTGCCCGAATGATTCTCACGTCTGCTCGTCTCAATAGTGAAGCTAAGTGTTTCCTCAGATTCAAACAAAAACGTCAGATTCGGACAACTACGGACAGCCACCCACTCATCAGAAACAACTGTCTTTATCCACACCAAGGGCTGCCCCATTCTCTCATAGAGAGAGGATATCACGCTTTCGAACATGGCAACCGCGCGCTTCGCGAACCCCAGCACCACCATGACGAGGAACTCCGC